>CAIGRP010019279.1:0-24401 GCA_903798385.1 Fraxinus cuspidata
AAAAAAAAAGGTACATTTAATGGAGCATAGCATATTCAAATAATCATTCATTGACCAAAAGAAATGAGTTGTGTACAGCCTAATTAGTACTTACCTCTTCAAAAGCACTCTAATTTCTTTCACAACCCGATGAACTAGTAGTCCAACCATCATTTTTGCCATTGTCTTTAAATATGGTGTTTCATTGCCATAGAAATCCCACCAACTCACTAATAAATATAAATGAAAGAGAAACATGTTACGGGGTATAATTCAAATTCCAGTGCAACAGGTTCGGGTTAACTTTCAAATTCTAGTGCAACACTTTTCCCAACGGCTTCAATACATTCATTGAACAAGTTATACTCCAAGATGCAGAAAATCAATGAAGAGATAAAGCTAGGTATAGAATTTATCAGGATCATAGTTTGCATCATTGTTCTCACACTCATTGAACAAGATATACTCCAAGATGCAGAAAATCATTGAAGAGATAAAGTTTGGGTATAGAACNGCAGAAAATCAATGAAGAGATAAAGCTAGGTATAGAATTTATCAGGATCATAGTTTGCATCATTGTTCTCACACTCATTGAACAAGATATACTCCAAGATGCAGAAAATCATTGAAGAGATAAAGTTTGGGTATAGAACTTACTAGGATTGTAGTTTGCATCATTGTTCTCATATCCACTTATTGCTAGCTTTTTTCGAAATGAACATTCTTTTTGAACATATCTTTGCAACTCAATATTTATCACATGATGTTGCATTTGATCATCAGGAAAGAATTTTTCAACAAAAACAATCAAATTAGTTATAATCAATTGATCATCTTTGATACATGGATTCTTGAAAAAATAGAACGGATTCAAAAAATAAGTTGTTGTATGAAGTGGACTATCAAGACGACCATTGCTTTTAGCATCAATAATGTCTAAGATTGGCCTATAATCACTTTCCCTCTTCAATGTCCTTTTAATATCATCCCTTGCCTTTAGTAACTCTCCATAAACGATGCACATTGGCTTTTCTTCCCCGTCAACAAGTCTAAGCACTTTTACTAGTGGAGTGAACACTCTCAAACACAACTCTATCATGTTCCAAAAATCATTCGGAACAACAATATCAAATGCCTCTTTTCCTTTTTTACTCTTAGACCATTTCGTGTTATCCCATTCATTGCTAGTCATTATACTTCTCAACTCTTGTTTTTTATCAAGCAAACTTTGCAATGTCAAGAAAGAGGTTGCAAATCTAGTAACTCCCGGCCTAACCATCTCTTTTTTTGTGAACTTTCTCATTAAAGCCAAAGTCTTGGGATGTGCATAGATGAAAATAGTGAAATATTTTGCCTTGTTAATCACTCCCTTAAAGCTAGGAAGTTTAGAGATTCCTTCAAGCATAAGGTTTAAAGTGTGAGTGGCACATGATGTCCAAAAGATGTTAGGCCTTTCCGATTCCAACAATTTTGTAGCGGCCATATTATTGGAAGCATTGTCAGTTACAATTTGAACAACATTTTCAACCCCAATATCTTTAATGCATTCATTGACATAGTCAATATGTATTGACCGGTATGAGCATCATTTGAAGCTTCCTTCGATGAAATAAACGTGGTCCCCAATTTACAATTCACACACAAATTCATGATGCTTTTTTCTTTTTCTATCACTCCAAGCATCGATCATGATTGAACACCCATTATTTTTCCACTCTTCTTCTTGCTTCTTTAAAGTTTTCTTTGTCCTCTCCACTTCTCCCTTCAAAAGTGGTTCCTTTAGTTGGTATTGGGAAGGAGGATTGTAACCCGGGCCATATTGACCAAGAGCTTCCACAAATAGTTTAAAACTATAATTGTTAATGGCATTGAATGGAATTCCGGCTTCATAAACCCATCTTGCCAAATATCGATGAACCTCTAATAACCTTTTCTTAGAAATTAAATCATTCATATTTTGTTGTCTCAATTTCTTACTTGCACTCATGAAAGCATTATTGACATTGATAGACCTTGCAAATTGATCTTTGGGTCCCACATTTATAAGTCTTTTCCTAGTCCTCCTTTCAATAATCAAAATTTCATTATCTTCTTCCCCCTCTAGCTCCTCATCTATTGTAGGCAAAGATATACCCACATCTTCCCTCAACTTAGCATCATCACTAGCTTCTCTATTTTTTTAGGCTTGTTCCCTTGATTCGCCTCTGCACACCTGGCTTTATGTTCTTCTCTTGCTCTAGGACATGATGCCACACATTTTCCCTTGATTCCCGCTACGTGAATTTTATGTCCATAAATTCCTCCCTTAGTAACCTTATCACATAATATGCATTTCACATTATTAAGGTTTTTAGGACCTACCAAAATCGCGGTTTCCCAACCAACATCTCCGAAATCTCTTTTTAGTTGACTAGCATGGAAAATAGATGTTGTTGAGGAATCATCTTCTTCCATTGGTTCCTACAAAAAAATAATAATAAACAATACAAATTTTTATTATTCATTTAACAAACTAATAATAATTGAAATTAAACACAAAAGCCAGAGGCCCAAAAGCATAGGAAAATGGAAACACGGGAAAATTTAGTTACATAATCACTAGAAAATTCATTTACCCTTCTATGTTATATTGTAATTAATGTAACTAATTGCAATTTGAAACACGTGAAAAATTCTGAGTTATACATAATACAATTGCAGTCTATAAGCTCATTAAAGCATCCTCTATTCTAGTAGTATTCACTTTGAACTTTGAAGCATCAATCACCAGTCACTACGCCGATAGTCTACCGCCTACTGGAATTTACCGTCTACAACATCAGTCCAAAAGGAAACAGGCCAAACAGCAAGGACAAAGGCACAAAGCAAGCAGTGAACTGTGAAGCACAAATGCACAATATTTTGACTCTTGTCTGAAATAGTAAAATTTACAGTACAATATATTTATTATCCAAATTCCAAAATATTTGATTAATTGAGGGAAAACCACAAAGAAAAAGAAGAATTGTAAGCAATTTTTTTTTGAGAATCCACAAATCAGTGAGAGAAATATTGAGAATCACATGCACCAAAATTACAAATACAATGTAAAGCATATAAGTTATACATACCTGATACCCAAATTAGTGCGGTGTTCGGAGAAATTGAGAAAAATTGCGTCATTCTTCAGTCTTTTATTTTTCCCCGTTCTTCAGTCTTTTCAGTTCTCTAGAGAGTGGAGTTTTTGACGTTAAGGGATAATGGGCTATTGAGTCTGAGCCCCTAGGCTATGGCATGTGGGTTCTAATTTTAAAAAAAGGGAAAAAATTGTGCACCCTTAAAATCTAGGTTCGAGGCGCGAGCATTAAGCGGTCATCATTGTTGTTGACCGCTTAATTCCCACTTGGCTCAAGACGAAGCGTTTTCATCACACTTCTTGCCTAGACGCGCTTTTTAGAGAAAATTGGAAATTATTTTAGTTTTGTATATGAAGAAGATGTGAGAGTGATGAAAACGTTATGGGATGAGGTTTTATCAACTAAAAAAGACATTTCCATGTGATTGTTGGCGGTTTGTTGAACTACATTAAATTTATATTTTTCTCTTTCTTGCATTTTTTTTCTCGTGTTTTTCATTTTCATTGAATTCGATGAATTTTTGTCCCAACACATATGAAGTCTAGAAGATTATCGGTTCACGAGATTGCAGGTCACAACACTTTATCTAATTTTTTAGGTGAGATTTATTCGTACTTTTGAAACATTAGTCGGAGTGAATGTGCCTTGCATGCTATTCTAAAATCTATAATAAGTATCATAAATGTAATATTTGACTATTCATTTACCATTTTAATCTAAATATAAGAGAAATGCAAGCCTCTAAAAATAAATGTTAATTATTATACATGCACATAAATAGTGAAATGCATACTTCAATGTGAGTGTTAAAATTATAACTAAATGCATAAATAAAGATTAATGACAAATACGATACATGAATTAATTTGAATGCAAATTAATTTAGAATTTATATCAAGGAATATATACCTCACAGTGAATGTTAAATCATTTATATTAAATTATTATAATTTAATTTTCAATTAAGTAAAATGGATATTAATTAGCATACATGGACGTGAATAATAAACTGCATTATTGAATTTGAAATTTTAATTATTTTTAATTATATGAATGTTAAAATTAATTAATTTACTGAGAGATATGTACGTTAATGTGAAAATCTAATTAATATTAATTAAATGAATGTGAATGTTAATTAATTGAGAATTAATTATAGTATTTATTATAGTTTGTAAATTAAATATATATTGAAAAATAAAAAAAAAGATATTATTGAAATAATTAAATTGTATTAGGGTTATACCGTTCAAAAAATGATTTTCACGATATTTTTTAATATATGGGTAATTATATAATTTGTGGTGGTAATATATTACCCTTAATATATCTCGCGTTAACATCCAAATTAAACCCCTCCCCCTTCCAAGATCTCCGCGATCTTCCCGCGACTTCCTTCTCGAACCAACATCTCTATTTTCCTCCTCTTCCACTTCCAGTTCCAGTCGGCGACTTCTCCTCTTCGAATTTCTAGCTCTAGCCGCCGACTCCTGCGGAGTATAGGTAAATCCTTAAATGTAAATCGCTTTCTTTTTTGTTTAAATTTCAATGTGTTCTTTATTTTAGCCAGCGACTCCAGCAGCACGATCTTTTTTATTTAGATGCACATTTTATTGAATTTATTCTAAAATTTTGTTGAATTACAGTGTTGTATTTCATATTTGAACGTTGCTGAATCTATAAAATTAACTATGGATCTTGACTCTTGGCAATGAGTACAAATTCGATAATGGTTTAGGGTTTAGCCGTTTATGGATTTTTAATTAACAGATTAAGTTGGTAAAATATTAATGTTTAATAATAAAAGATTATGTTTAGCCACTGGTGAAAACCCATTAACACCAACGTAGGGCAAATCCCGCCGCTGATTGGTTCATTTGTTGGTTTGTCAAATTTAAAATCAATGAATTGAGGTACAATATTGTGCACATTTCTTTACTCTATTTTTCCAATTCCTTAAGTCACTAAGATTTCTATAGGTGCCACTTTTTGTTGATTATAATGTACAGGCCATTTGTTTTATCAATCACCATAATTAGAATGGATTATCTTTTGATGTTGTATAACTTTGGTTGCTGTCGTGTCATACTATTCTTTATTTCCAAGCTTATTCCTTATCACTAGGTACTAGGAGGTAGATAAAACCAAGCGAACGTCGCGGGCCAGTCTGGACCAAGGATCTCTCGTCCCTTGTTTCGATAGCAAGGACAATCGGCTCGGGAGCGGGGGCTAGCTTGCTCCTCGTTGCTACGCTTGAGCTCCTGCCGAAGGGGAGCTCATCGCTGTGTTTGTTGAGATCAATAATCGCTAGCCTCTTGTTTCGATAGCATCAACAACTTGCCCGGGATCAGGGATAACTTGTTCCTTGTCACTATGCTTGAGAACCTGCCAGAGAAGAGCTATAGCTGCGCTTGTTGGCTATCACTTGGACCAAAGATCACTACCCCTGAAAACGATGACCACCCTAGGATCGGGGGCTAGCTTGCTCCTTGTTGCTGCACTCGAGCTCCTGCAAAAGGGAGCTATTGATGTGCTTGTTCACTATCGCTCAAAACTCTTCCCAGGGTTCATACGCCACAAAGAACTATCCGGAGAACCCTCCTACAAAGTTCCCACTTCTTAGAAGAAAGACAAAAAGCAGCCCCATTATGGTACCCACTTGATAGGAAGAATATAATTTGTTTGATAAAATGTCTTAGCGAGATGTGAATGTTAACCTCATTGCTTTCACTGTCTACATTAACGGCCTTGTCTAAAAGCGTTAGCTTGAGAGGAATTTTGTATATTCATTTAAATTTTATTTTAAAACGGCCATTTTGTGTGGACCGGATGCATTTGTTAGTGGCCAGACTTAAAGCCAGGTATTTTGCTATGTTAGCCTCGTATCTAACTATTTTTTGAAGTTAGAGACACCATGTATATTTATTTAAATCTTGTCGGCAACGGGCCACAACCAGTAAGTTAGTCATCCTATAATTCATTTCAGAAATGAACTTGAAAAGCAGTATTTTTTAACTGCTTTTTATGAAATCAACACGAAGTCTTCTTGCCTGTATTAACATCATTTTGCTACTTACGTTGATGGAGAGAAAATGTCTTAGAGGGAAAACTTAAATGATAAATTAGAATATAGTATCTTGACGATTGGTCGTATAAGAACCCTTAAGATGATGGAAATTCTGAATTTGAGAATGAAGATTTGAGAATACAAAAAGATTACATATAAAGAACAGTTAAAAACTTCTGGAATTAGAGTTAAATAGAAAGATAATAATAGGAAACATACGACAATTGATCCCTCCATGTTAGTTTGAATATCTTATTTGACCTTTCAAAATGTGATCCTGCTATTCAAAAGTTCCGTTCTCTGATATGAGAAGCTCCGTTGGAAATGCCATGTCTGTAAAATTTTGTCGTGATACCTGTTGCTATTGGCATGCAATTGTTGTCACTCTTTCTTCACTTTCTCTTGCAGATAACATGTTCACCAATGATCGGAGACAAGAAGAGCGCACTGGGAAATATGGAACTCCCAGGGTGCAATATCTTCAGGTAAAACCATGCCATTGCACTCTATTTTTTATCTCTAATTACGTAAATGTTTTTCCATTTACTTCAAATATTTTTTGCATGATTTTTATCTCTCTTGAATTGGAAATCCTTCTTTTGTTTTTTAGGAATTGGTCTCTCAATTTCAGAATGCATCTAATGAAGGTATGTATTATCAAACCTCATTCAAGTAATTTTTTATAACATTTTTCGAATTATTTTGCTTCCATATTTTCGTTGCTTTTCTGTTTAGTATAGGAGAACATGGATTTCTCAGTTTGGTAGTTTAGAAAGTTGTGTAGTAGATTCAACTTGATTAATTATGGACATGGTGCTGCAAACCCTTGATTTAATACCATCCTTTTAATTATTAAGAATTCCACCGCAAGAGTTTGGTAGTCCAATGCGATTGCTTTATGGCATTTACTAGGGTCCAATATGTACCAACACAACATTCAATAATTTGAAATAAGTAACAAATTCACTTAGATGCTTGATTAATTTAATTGCAAAGCACGAGTTATGTACAAAATCTCTCTGATATTTGAATTCGGGGTTGTATCCATAATCCAGCTCAATACATTAGATTGCTCGGGATTGACCATGAAAATCTGTCATTGATGTGGAAGATTTACTGCATAGGAAATGGAATCCAAGAGGAGAGTTAGTTTCACTCTCATGATTTGGGTTTAGGATGTATAACTTAGAAAAGCACAGAGTGCAATTTTTGTCAAATACGGTAGAATATAATGCTGGAGACTTTCATGTGTTTCCTTGCTCCTTTTCAATTTTTTTCCATGATTCGTTGCTTTAATTTCTGTTTTCCACTATAAGGGTTGTCAAATTTAAATAGGTAATCAGCTCATATACTTGGATTCCTTTATGTAGTAATGTGTCAGAGTATGTGGGAGTGACTAAAGTATAATTTTCTCTTTTTTTACTGTGATACAACTATTTAAATGCTGATTAATTCTTGTTTGTGCAGAATTGAAAGAGAAGATTGTTGCTAATTTAGCAAATTTTGCTTATGATCCTTTCAATTACACCTTTTTACGCCAGGTTTAGAATATTCACAAGGGCATTTAGGTTTCTTTATCATGATTTCTTTCCTGTTCTGGGCCTTATTTAATGGTTTTTTGATCTTTAACAGCTAAATATTTTAGAACTTTTTCTTGACTGCATAACAGAGCCCAATGAGAGGCTTGTAGAGTTTGGCATTGGGGGAATCTGCAATTCCTGTGCTGGTAAAATCATTAAACCTTTGGCACTACGGTATTAAAAAAGAACTATAAGGATGCATATCTTGGTTTGCAAATTCTTCATAGATTTTGCAATTTCATTTCAAGTCCTGTAACGTTATTCCGTGTTTGTAACCATTGTGTTTCGTGGGTGCAGATCCAGCGAATGCTGCAGTTGTTACTCAGTCTGGAGGGATCCCTCTTGTCATCCAATGTTTATCAAGTCCAGTTAGAAATACTGTAAGGACAAAACTAGGCATTCACTGATCATTTTTGTTAAATCAGCTATTGTTTACACAAATCTGCATTTGATACTTGTTCTCATACCTTTTGTAAATTTCTGAAATGGGTCATAGTGCATGCATGGTAATCTGCTTCCCATCAACTATATATTGTGTATCAGCCTGCTGAATGGTTGGATTTTTGCATAATGAATTTATTTTTAAGTTACAAATCGATGCCTTGACACTAATTATTTACATAATTCCTGTTGGTTTCAGGTTTGCATAGATTGGAAACTTTAGGTTGTTATAGAGTTAATTGAATTTTAACTGCCGTTTTATAGACCCTCTTGACTTACTAAAGGCTGTAAGCATTCTCCATGTAGTTCTGTACTTATCTCAGGAGTCTAAATCTTCATTTTTAGGTAAATTATGCTCTTGGTGCACTTTACTATCTCTGCAATGAATTGAACAAGGAAGAGATTTTGAAACCCGAAGTAGTGGATGTCATCAAACGATATGCTGCATCTGGAGCAATTAGCGTGAGCTTCAGTAATCTGGCTCATGCATTTTTAGATAAGCATGTCTCTGAGCTCAACTGAAGTTATCTCTGTGTGACTAGTCCAATCTCGTTGTATTATGTTTTAAAGAGAGTGCAAGTATTGCATACACTGATTTGTCATTGTCCTCAGATGCTTGCATATGTAGAATTGTTAATATGATGTCGTGATATTTGATTCCATTCAAGTGACCTAAGTTAAGAAATGCCCGTATTTTGCAGCTTGTAAATTTCAAAATCAATTCTCTCTTTTACCCTTTGTAGGTATTATTTAGTTGTTGGTATTCTGGAATTATTGATCTGATTTTATCCATGTTTAACCATTGGATATGTTGAATTCAACAAAATGCATCCTACCATTTGATTTGATCTGACATATATGAGATGATAAAAGTACTCTCATTGAGAGAGTTAGATGCATGCTATAGAGTGCCAAGTTATTAAAGCCATTTTGGGGAGATGTTTTGGTAACAACAGCCTATATATGTCATTAACAGATGTCCCTCTTATCTGTTGGCTTTAGAACTCCACAGGAAATGTGAATTGTACATCCCCCAAATCTTAAGCAATCTTAGGATATTTAGGTGCATTACTGTGCACGCTTGAATATGAGCAAGCTTGAGCCAAGTAGTTCATCATCTTGTGTATCCACTAGGCGTCACGCAATACAAGTTGTGGAACCTTGAATAAGGGCTGCCCAAGATCTTAATTAGTAGAATTGTTACATTCACTGGAACTTCTATTTCTGGAATGAACTCTGCGGTAAATGAACCCTAGACTGAGGATCTTGTGAGTCTTAGGAAGGATATTAAGCCTAATCAGAAGACAAATAAGGAGGAACTGACTCATAGATGAGGCTCGACTCATAACCAGCAGAAACAAACATCAGGACTCAAGAACTATGCCCTCAATAGGAATAGACAAAGGAGAGAAAAGAGGCCACCAACCATGTGGGGCCTATAACGCTGTTCACTTTGCCCTTACAGTTTCTGCAGATATACTAAAAAGTAAACCCCAATCATATCAAGCAACCATCAAGTCAACAATAACTAGAGGACATTGCCCAGGTTGTTGGCTGCAGGTGGTCGTTCACAGTGAAAGAAGCATGAATTGATGTCAAGCCAAGATTTAAAGGCCAGTCTGATGCTGAAAGGATTTACGTAAGATTGGGCTTCACTGGAGTGTTCTCCCTATAGTGGTGAGACACATGTATTAGAATACTTCTAGTTATGGTGGCAAAACTGGATTTGTAGCTGGAGCAAATGGATTAACCATTGCATTCTTACAGAATTGGAAGGAGCAGCCACCAAGATTTTCAATCCCAGGAGAGAAAAACATGTATGCCTATTGAAGTCCTTACAAGACTCGAACCAGCCACCTAGGCCATGATATAAAAGGTTTGATTGTTTCATGGCTAAAATTGGCTACAAAAGGAGCAACTGTGATAGCTATCAACTGCTGTGAACTACACTACTCTACATAGACGTGATGTTTTTGGGCCAGTCACAGTAATTTTGAAATAAATAAGTTCAAGGGTATTTCTCAAAAGAATTTCAAATGAAAGTTCTTGGGCCGGTCTAGAAAATTTTGGGGATAGTAATCATTAGACAGAAGGCATGGAGCTCTGAGGCTGACACAGGGCAGTGTGCACAAAGAATTCTTGAGAAGTCTAACTTGCAGAATTCTCAAGTCGTGAACGTATCCTTAGCACATTTTAGATTTTCCTCCGATCAGTCTCAAAAGAGCAAGAAGAGTAGGGAGCCTCAGGATTTTCACTCCCCAAATTTACTGAATTCTACTCAAAATAAGAGCTGGGAGGGAAATGAATATTTGAAGAGTATATATTTAATTTTTCATATCCTTCTTTGCTCCCAATCATGTCTAGTAATAGATATCCAATGAAGCCATGAGGATAATAAAATATTTTTCTTTAATGGCACGTTGCAATCGTTGATTAACGACCTTTAACTGAATACATTATCTTTTTACGTTTTATACACCAGGTCACATGTTCTTCATTCATTGGTTGTAAAGTTATATTTAACGGGTTTTGACATTTTTATTCATGTGTGCTTTATTGACAATTTTAGCTGATGTGGAACAGCTTGTGGAAATAAATAAGAATATTTTTGCTTGTTCAATAATTTTGCACTCATGCCCTGTGTGCTCGTTGTTAGTATTCTTATGGCTTCATGTTATAAATGGTTGTTGACAGTGGCCTAGGTTCGCACATGATCTGAACTTAGAAATAGTCGCTAATAGTGTTGAAATTTCACACGAGAGCTCAAGATAGTATCCTAAATGTCAAATCAAATTAATTGGTAACGCTCATGTATGAAGTGGTCTTTACGTGGCTAGACCTAGCTCATGCCATGAGTGTCACCACTATATTCATGGTCAATCTCTTACAGTGGACTTTCAGATACCTTTTAAGAGGGATCAGAAGGATGGGTTCGGTTCACCATAGAAGAAGATCCCTTTCAGGATGTGTGTTCAAGCTTTAGGATTGCATAATCAACTGGAAATAAACCTATAACATGTGGTGGTTCTCTCAACAAGATTAGAAGTCACTGCAGATGTAATTAGGGCTGATAAGGAGCGAACACATTGCTTTGAAAAGATTGGTTTAGCTGGAGAAGGTATTAGGAAATTACAATGCAGTTGATCTCTAATTTAGCGCTCATGGTTACTTCTGTGGAGAAAGATGGGCTGATTAGGTGGACCATGATGAAAGGCGTCGTTGATTACATTGTAGTATTGTTTTCTATGGAATTCCAAAAAATTATCATACGAGAAGGAAGATAATATTTTAATATTACTTGATTTCGAGAATCGGTAATTAATGAATATTCAGTAGATTGATTATGCTTTTGTGGAACAAATCAAATAATGATTTTATTACCTCTAATGAGTGTGTTACACACAACACGTGCTAAGTCCCAATCAGATTCAGAGATCAATATGATATTCAATTGGATGAAATAACATTGAAGCAACGTTTCAATTTTTGCCATTAGAATGTGTTTTTTTTAACTGCTCCTCACCAAAAGAAATTTACATTTTTCTTTCCAGGAAATAGTTTACAAAGAGGTATACAATAATTTATATTTTTCAAACACGTGGATAAATAATTGAATAGTAATTATGAATGTGGTTAAATTAAAGTTGACTTTGACTAAAAATTTCCAAACATACCCTAAAGATAGACCCGTTAAGGCTCGAGGTGGGCCTAAAAAGGAGCGGGCAGCACCTAATCGGTCATTCGGTCTTCCATTTCAGTTTAAATGCTAACATCCAGGTTCCATTCGTCATATGTAAGCCACTCGCTGCAAAACGCGCGTGGAATACCGTACATTTTTAATCCAGAAAATTACAGATAAGGTTCCCGATTTATTCAAAATAAAGCGTGTAGGTCTCCAAGTTAATCTTTTTGGCAAACCTCAATGGCCCGTTTCATTTTTATAACATTTGAATCTTCATGGATTTTACTATTTTTAGTTAAAAAATAAGGACCTGTCTCTTTACCATTTTCAAGCCGTTTTCTGTTTTCGATTTTTCAAAAAAATAAAAACACATTCATTTTCCCATTTTCGAAAACGCATTGTTGAAAACAAATTAAAAATTTACAGAAAAAAAATCCAAGTATTTTAGTTATAATCAAGTCAAAATTATCAAAACGCAAAATAATTTTTCAAAATACCAAAAAGAACACATTTTCAACAATTTCAAAATAGACACTCAAAATACAAAACCCAAAATGAATTCAAAACTCAAAACACAAAATTGAAATATAAAGAGAACGACCCCTTAAAATTTCTTGAAAATGTAATTTTACTCTTATTAAAAAAAAAAAACTCCTTGAGTGGATTTTGTTTCTTTTCCTTTCTGTTTAATCAAGAATAAGATAAAATTTGTGTTTAGTATAATTAAAAATCAAATTTTTAATGAATTTTGATAAAAGTTGATTGAAATAGTAGTTGAAAAAAATAATAAAAGTTATGAGTCCAATAAAACGTATAATTGGAATGAATTTTAGAAAACGGAGGTCAAATAGTGGCTGAAATTATTTTTAATAAAATTTTGAGTTTTTTAGAAATACAAAGATAAACCTATTTTTAAATGTCTTGCTACAAACTGCTGGCAAATATAAGAAAGATACAATCGACCCAATTGAATCCAATCCAAGGTTTTGAATGTCTATCAGGGATTTGAATGTTACAAAAATAAAATATTAACATTTTAATGAATAAAATAATAGAATGATGACTTACTTGCAACATTTTCAATAGATTTGAGACCCTCGACAGTAATTTCCTCTTTTTAATCCCGTAGCCTCTCAACCAGTCGTGTAAAATCCCTCTGAGTTGCTCTATTCGGGAGATCGAGATCTGTGCTCTCTCTCTGTATCTACATGTATACATCTGTGTATTGCTAAATAACTCCATAACTTTTTAGTCTCTGTGTGTGAAAAGTAGCAGAAAACGTTGAAAACGAAGAAGATGATGGGAGGTGGATTGTACGCCGTCGTTTTGATCATATTGTGTACGTCAATTCAGGTGAGATCGGACGGATCAGATCACAAATACAAAGTCGGAGATCCGGTTCCTCTTTACGCGAATAAAGTTGGACCTTTTCATAACCCTAGGTAAATTACTCTTCGTCAAATGATCCCTCATTTACATTTATATATATGTATCTAGATGTGCATGTAGTACGTGTAAATTTGTAAATTTTTTATGTATCAGCTTTAGGAAAATTAGAGTTATAGGACTCGAGCATTTCGAAGGGTTTGACTTTGAGCGCGGAAGGAAATTATAAGATTAGAATCGATTTAACATATAATTGGCTGTAACTATTTTGTTTATACGCTATAAAAATGCAATTTTTGCAATGGGGGAGGCGGACAGTGTACTTTGAGAGAGTTAGTGATGAAACATTAAGATCCTAGACACCTCTCATGGGTGGAATTGTAATTTAAATTTGAAGAAGAATATGGGTGTTAGTCATTTTTCGAAATTTTAGAGTGTGGATGTAATCATTAAACTCCCATCTTTTGGTCGGATTGGATGATGTCAATATTTCAACAAATAAATTGAGCCTGTTGACTTCTTCCCAATGGTTAAAATATGAAATGGTTCTGTGTGCTGTGTTGCTTTTCAACTGTATATGGATCGATGATTATGTGAAATTACCTGTGAATAATAATTGAGAAAAGGATATTCGAAGTAGAAAAATAAATAAGTTGTGCAATTAAAAGATCTATTTTTATGAAGGGTTCATATATTAACACTTAGCTGCGTATGAGCACAAGTAAATTGTTCAATTTGTTATGTGTCGTGTATTATCCATTAATCTACGTGTGGAAGTCAGGGAATGAAGAAGTGTAATATTATCGAGAGAAGTGTTTGAAATAAAAACTCCTTTATGTGACAAAAAATGATGAAGTAAGCACCCATTCCTATTTTTTAAGGGAAAAATAGTAACTCTGCTTCTACCAACAAATTTTTAAGAACCAAATTTCACCAGAAACCCAACTGTGTCTCTATCAGCGTAAGGAAGCATTCTTATTTCACCTGAGAAAGTGGACTTGCAACCTGGTTTTCCTGAAAAATCCCAAGTGATTACCTGAAAGTCATGCAAATAATTTTGCCTGATTGAAATTTTTGATGTACATCTGCTCAATATACCTAACCTAAAAGTCTTCAAAACAATGAATGTACATTGTGATAAAAAGAGTAAACATGTTTCCTGGGATTCTATGCAAGAGGTCATTTATCACGCAAGGAAAAAAGATTCACGAGCTTGGCTATGATTCCAAGTGCCATAAGATATGTGATGGATTTTCCTTTTTATATGAAGTTGAATGGCAATAATGGCACACACACGCACTTACAAACAGAAATACAAGTTTTATTATGTTGAGCTAATGGCAATTTGTTTCTTTTATCAATGCCAGTGAAACATACCGATTCTTTGATCTTCCCTTCTGTTCTCCAGGTTCGCATCTTTTCATATTGCTTCTCTTCTTGATTTACAGGATACACTTGTCCAAAAAAAAGAAAAAATGTAACATAATTTTCTTGTGCTAATTTGAAGTAATTTATGGAATGTCCTTGCCAGCTCATCCAAAAGAAAAGAAGGAAGCTCTTGGGGAAGTGTTGAATGGAGATCGTCTCGTTAGTGCTCCTTATAAACTAGACTTTCTGCAAGATAAAGACTCTGAAATTGTCTGCAAAAGGACATTGTCAAAGGAAGAAGTAGCGCAGTTCCGAACAGCTGTCGTAAAAGATTACTATTTCCAAATGTATTATGACGACTTGCCCATTTGGGGTTTCTTGGGGAAAGTTGAGAAGGAAGGAAAATCCGACCCGAGCGAGTATAAATACTATCTATTCAAACATCTCCATTTCGAGATCTTTTACAATAAAGATCGAGTTATTGAGATTATTGCACGAACTGACCCTAATGCCCTTGTAGACCTCTCCGAGAATAAGGAAGTAGAAGTAGAGTTCATGTATTCAGTAAAATGGAAGGAAACAAATACTCCTTTTGAGAAGAGAATGGAGAAGTACTCGCAGTCTTCTTCACTACCTCATCACTTGGAAATCCATTGGTTCTCAATAATCAACTCATGTGTGACAGTTCTCCTCTTAACTGGTTTCCTGGCCACTATTCTTATGCGAGTCCTCAAAAATGATTTTGTCAAGTGAGTACATTCTTATTTTTTTTTTCCAGATTTTTCACTTGAAACCTACTGTTATGTTAACAATTGATCATCTTGTTTGTGGAAAGGTATGCTCATGATGAGGAGACAGCTGATGATCAAGAAGAAACTGGGTGGAAGTACATTCATGGTGATGTATTCAGGTATCCAAAGTACAAATCTTTGTTTGCGGCTGCCCTTGGTTCTGGAACCCAGTTGTTTACGCTGTAAGTATATCTTTGAGCTCCATGTCTACTAAGCATTAACTCAATTAACTAAGTTTCTCATTATTAACTGTGGAAAATCTGCTAATATGAATTATGCTTTACCTCCACAGCACGATCTTTATTTTCATCCTTGCACTGGTTGGAGTATTTTATCCATACAACCGTGGAGCTCTGTTCACTGCACTAGTTGTCATTTATGCTCTTACATCTGGGATTGCTGGCTATACTGCATCCTCTTTTTATTGCCAACTAGAAGGAAATAACTGGGTATGCTTTACTTTTATTACCTCTCCTAAATACTTTATCCTTTTTGTCTAACAATTGATTTATAATGCAATAATTCCAATGTTAATAATATATGTCCATACCTCATTCCAGTGTGTGTGTGTATATATATATATATATATATATAGAGAGAGAGAGAGAGGAACATGTGATATTACTTTCACTGTCTTGATGAAAAAAGGGCTTTTGGCAAATATAGTGAATTGGACCCATTAAATTAACGCTGTGGAGGGAAAATTTAATTTTCAAAATCAATCTTAAATTGGATTGTTTTGTAAATTGTTAACAAATTTGACATGAATCGTGGGACATATAAGCATCCGTTTGGCAAAATTTATAAATTATTTATAATGGTCTAGCTCATTTTTAGCTACGTATTCCAATGGACCCAAAAATACTGCCCACCACTCATTTCTATCTTTTTATTAATAAAACCATTCAAAAATTCTTCCCAAACGAAGCCTAAATAAGTGAGTCTTCTCCACAGCCAATATTATGTATTAATGGTTTGATAGTTTCTTGGTGAGCTTGTATACTCGAGAATTTTTACTTCCTCTGAATTATCCTATGATGCACTATCTGTGTTAGTTGGCTAATTATTCTTTTTTTTTATTTGTTTTGGAAAGATGGTGGAGCATTTTTGAATTGGGTCTTAAAATTAAAGTAGCTTATTTCATGTAGTGTTGAAATCAATATGATGGGAAATGCAATTTAAAAAAGTTCCGGAATTTAAAAACAACACGATATGTCACGGGATGGAGTTAATTGGAGACTCAGTTGAGTCGAAAAGCAAAAATTATATATTTATTCTTCTGATATTAGTTCAGAAACTTGATAATAAAGGCAACCTTGTGATATCATTATTTTTTGAGGTTTGCTTCCAGTGGCGGATTCAGGATTGGAGTTTAGTTAGGGCGGATGTTGACCATTGACTAACGACAATCAACACCCATAATAGCAGGTCGTTTATTTTGTTATTTAACAACTTGTGAACTTGACTAGAATCGGTGGGCATCACTAAAACTAGAAGAAATAGGTAGGGACTTTCGTTTGGTTGAAAAAATCGTTCCATAATTTGCAAAATGCCCCAATTATGGTTCAATTAAAATTGGTTAAAAAACAAAGAACACTTTAACTTGAAAACCAATAATTATTTTTCAATGAAATTAATTAAAAATCAATTAAAATTGGTCCCAATTTATATAAATCAAAATTTTCAAATTACTATATGCAAAATTCTCCAATAACTCATAAAACATAAATCATAACTCATAAATGATAAATTAAACAATAAATTAAAAGAACAAAAACCAAGAGAGGCAGGAGGCTCGCCACAGTCATTGAGACCGGAGAGGCCGACAACTCGCCGGCAGCAGCAGGTTGCAGCGACTGAGGCCTGAATTTGTAGGGCAGCAGGAACCAGGAGGAAGGGTTTGCGTGGAATTGGAGAATGTAATGCTGTTAACATGAATGGTGGGTAATGGATTTGGTAATTGCTTTTCAATTGAACCATAGGTCCACCGTTCACGCTCCATGAAAATGAATTTGGGCCTAATTTTTTTTAATAAACAAGAGGCCCAAAACATAAAAAAACCCAATTCATAAACCCATGTCATCATCTTCCTTCTGGCTTCTTCCAGGTTTCATTTCCGCCTTTGCAATTGAAGTTTGCTCCTCCTTGGCTAGCGGGCTCTCGACGACAACTGTAAATTAGCACGGACGGCCTCGTCCCCTCATCGGGTGCTGGCTCTGCCACGGGCTCTTACCCCTGACAGAATTCACTGTTCAAGGCACTGTAGCACTGATAGAGATTCTCCTTTGAGCAAATTTTCTTATCCTGGTTTTTGATTTCATTTTCTTGTGGTAGATTATTTATACAAAGATAGTAAGCCTAGGGTTACCTACATGCAGACAAGGTAAATTTCATGCATTTCTAATCTTTAATATTTCATTCTACAGGTCAGAAATTTATTGTTGACTGGAAGTTTGTTTTGTGGTCCGCTGCTGCTTACATTTTGCTTCCTTAATACTGTTGCCATCGCTTACAATGCAACTGCAGCACTGCCATTTGGTACTATTGTGGTCATCTTTCTTATATGGGCCCTTGTTACATCACCTTTGTTAGTCTTGGGTGGGATCGCAGGAAAGAATAGCAAAGCAGAGTTTCAAGCTCCTGTTCGTACCACAAAATACCCACGAGAGATTCCACCGCTACCTTGGTATCGTGGAACTCTTCCTCAGATGGCAATGGCTGGATTCTTGCCTTTCAGTGCTATATATATAGAGCTTTATTACATATTTGCCAGTGTGTGGGGCCACAGGATCTATACCATTTACAGTATCTTATTTATAGTCTTCATCATCCTCTTGATTGTTACTGCTTTTATTACCGTGGCATTGACGTACTTCCAGCTTGCTGCCGAAGACCATGAGTGGTGGTGGAGGTACAATCTTTATAATTTTTTCCCCCTATTCCTATTAGATATGTTTTTATTACACAAGCTCAATGCTTAAAAATTAGTTTTTGATGGACCTTTCGTTGAGAAACACATTCATCAGTAGTTTGATTGTGTTATGACTTTTATTAGTATTTAACTCTGTTCTGTTCTATATCTTGCAATCTTTACTTTGTAAAGCAGATCTGGACCAATAGAAATTTTTGTGTTAGGCCTCGTGAATTACAGTAGAATTATTTTGTACTTGAATTTTTTGCAATTTATCAGTGTTTAGTTATCTTACGGTGTACCTGTACTTATTCATGCATTCACTTCTTAGTGCAATGATTCCTATTTTACTGTTAATATTTTTCAGGTCTTTCCTTTGCGGTGGATCAACTGGGCTATTCATCTACGGCTACTGCCTGTATTACTATTATGCACGATCTGATATGTCAGGCTTCATGCAAACCTCATTCTTCTTTGGATACATGGCTTGCATTTGCTATGGTTTCTTTCTCATGCTTGGGACAGTCGGTTTCCGTGCAGCCCTCTTTTTTGTCCGTCATATATACCGCTCAATCAAGTGCGAGTAGTAAGTCATCAGCTGGTCGGTCTTCCATGTTCTACAGAATGCTGTATAAATATGGTAAGACAATTTGTGATGAAAGAGAACCACATAGAGCAATAGGACTACTAGAGTGGGATATTGTATTATCTTACTACGACAGTGTTGAATACATTTTGTCATTTTCGATTTACAGCTCAACAATTTACGGAGTTAAGTTTTCCGAATTTTGGCTTTTAATATTTTAAATGAAATAGTAGAATAGGTACATGAGAATGGCATGCGTGTTCATATATGTTTGTATTGTTCTTGGGTTCAGCTGCACTCTGTTTCCATTCATCCTAGACAACAATAAATATTTTCAGCATAATTTCATTATTCAAGCTAAGAATGCAAAATCGTGTGATTTAGCTAAAATCTGCGTCTGGATGTTTAAAGCCTAGCCTATGTTTAGTATCAAGATATCAAGAGTTTTGTCTTGAAGAGCAACGGGAGGTGGTCAGTGGCATAGCGCAATGGCAAGAATTGAAAATTCTTCAAATTCCAAAACGAAACTTTTCAGTACTATCAGAATATGAAATTCATTATTCCCTTGACATGTGTACTATTCATCCATGTTAAGGTCTCAATTAGATAATGAGTTTCAAATTTTTAATAAACATATTAGTTTAATAGTGACATATAGTATCGAGTACTTTATATTTCTCTAGTACTAGAATTTTTTCCAGACCTCGAGACCTTACCATTTTCGAAAGCCTTTTCACTCTCAGATGCGATATGGCTCTCCGTTCCTTGGCCACCATGTTTATTTCCAACGCAAAGCAGCGCATGGTTGGGCCATCGCTCAAGCATGAAGGTTCTTTGTGATCAAGGGAGGTGCTTGAATAGACGTTAGGATTGGTGATTTGAGATTTGCATCATGCGGGATTGGTCGTACGGTGTGCCTGCCAACGAAGCACGTAGATGGCCACTTCTTTTTTCCAACTATTAAAATTTTAAACAAAATGTAGTGTGATAATTATATTCACATCAACATAATTTATTTTAATTGCAATTAGAATATTCAACCTCCTTTATTTTTGCGTTATGTCCCCAATTTTTTAGTCATTTTCTTATTGTTTTTATTCAATTGATTAGCATTAGGGATGGTAACCGAACCGAGCAGTTCGTCGGCTCGTCTTTGCAAGTGAGCTCGACGAGCTGAGCCTTAGCCCATGAGCCAAGCCCACGAGGCTCGTGGGCTCATGAAAAATTAAAGAAAAATTTTTAAAAAAATGTGAAAAAAAAAACAAAAAACTTGTGGGCTCGCGGCTCGGCTCGTGAGCTCACGAGCTCGTGGGCCAAGCTCGAGCAAACGAGCTATGAGCCAGCTCGGCTTGTGAGCTCGAGCCGAGCTCATGGGTTTAAGGGTCGAGCCGGCTTGGGTCGGCCCATTTCCATGACTAATTAGCATATCATGACTTCGATAACGATTTTTGTCCAAATATTTTGCTAATGTACTTTAAAATAAGTGACAAATATTTTTTTTCAAACATTTTTTTTCTCAACTAAAAATAGGACGGTCTTTACGTCTTTCTAATAGATTTTTTGGATTAAAATCATTATCAATAAATATGATGTGCTAACTTATAAAAGGTTGAGGACAAAAATGCGATGAAAAAAGTTATCTAAATATAGCCCTTGTTTGGTTCCCCATTATTTTCAAAATACATTTTTCTTTCTTATTTCCAATTACACATTTTTCAATAAAATAATATTACACGTAAATTAAATTTTTTTTTAATTTTAACCACACATTCTCCATCAAATCACTATTCCAAAATTTATTTTTGTCGGAAAATGAATAATTATGGGAAAAAAAATATCTTTAATACAATTTGATAGGGATCCATATTAAGTTGACAAAAGACACATGGTTCTAGATGGAATTCGAGATTAATAAGTTGAACAAATAATATTTAAGAAAAAAAATATCTAGATCTTGTTAAGTTGGTAAAAGACATTGTTATATATAGTATCTGATATTATTTTTGGATTTAAGTATTTATTGATTATATGTCAATGCCAGGTAGGTCAAAAAGTATTTCAATTGTATATCATCTAAAGAACCATGTTACATTTAAACTTTAGTTTAAACGTTGTTACGTGACATTACTCAATTGGACAATTTAACTTTTAAGCAGTTTTTTCATCAAATGCATTGTTGTCAGCAATGCAAGTGTCAACCAAAGTGTATAAATTCAATGTTCAAATTGCAAAGTCTAGCAATTCATGCAATCATCAGAGATGCTCATAAAAACTTAGCCACTGTTTGACCATCTTCAAAATAAAACAATTTATTTTTCATATTTATTTCAACCATACATTCATGCAATAAAATATTTTGCACGTAAATTCAAATTTTTTTCTCTCTTTAAACACACATTTTCAAAGGAAAAAAAATCAAGCTACATGTACATTAAGCCTTGTTTGATCCCTATTTTTTTTTTTTCAAAATACATTTTTCCTTTCTTATTTTTCAACTATACATTCTTCAATAAAATAGTATTGTACGCAAACTTAAAACTTTTACTTGTTTTTTTAATCACATATTATCCATCAATTAACTATTCTAAAATACATTCTACTAAAAAATTGGGCTCAAATAGGGCTTAAGTTTTACATTAGAGTCTGATATTCTTGTGAGATGACATTATTTAAGATATTAATCTTCACAACACTTTATACAATCAATGACATACATTTTGACAATACTTGAAGTCTAAAATTTAATTTACCAAGTGTGTACAATTAATTTAATAAAAAAACAAAATCACGATTAATATAGTCCTATTCGACAAATTTTAGTGGATTTCTTGCAATCCCAATAAAATAGATCATCAAAAAAAAAAATCTAACTTCGATAATTATCAACGAATTTAAAATTAGTTCCATTTGAAAAAATTGAAAAAAATAAAATAAAATTACAACCTACAAAATCAAGCAAATAGCCATATACATACCAACAAAGTACAATGGATTCAATAATATACGATAAATCTGTGGAGACAATACCAAAAATCCAAAAAAACTAGAGCAAATGAACATTTCTCGAAAATTCTTCAATAACACCTGCGACTCGTGAATACTAGATTCAGTAGAGAGAATTTAGGATATCAATTTCTGCAGTAATTGTCTTACATTTTTGCACCCAGAATAGTTAATATTATAAGGACGTAAATCTCAACTTTTTTAAAATTGGGGCATACGGAGACTAATTTCCTCTTAAAAAGTATGGGCCTACAAATCAAGCCCAACTTTATCAGCCCATTCATATTCCTTCTCTATACCTGTCAAACTCAGGGTTAATTACCCCAATGGTCACTAAAATTTACCTAAAATTTCCACCAGATCACCGAACTTTAAAACTATGCGGACTATACTTTTGAAACTGCAACCCCATCCATCACCTAACTAACTTCCATTAAAAAACTTGACGGAACTGATGATGTGGCTAACGGAATATCCTACGTGGCACGTTTGTAAGTGACGTGAAATTTTTAGTGATAGATGAGATTGTAGTTTTGAAAGTTCAATGACTAACCGTATGAGATGTATAAAGTTCAGTGGCCTGGTGGAAATCGTAGCTAAAGTTCAGTGATGGTTAGGGTAATTAACCTACTACTCGCATGATATATAAATTTGAGTGATCTGGTGGTAACCGTAGGTAAAATTAAGTGACTTGGTTCAAACCGTTGGTAAAGTTCAGTGACAGTTAGGGCAATTAACCTAATTTTGAAGCTAAGTTGTTCCGGACATTTATTGGGAATCTCTTTATTATAGTACATCAAAA
Organism: Fraxinus cuspidata; assembly: GCA_903798385.1. NCBI lineage: Eukaryota > Viridiplantae > Streptophyta > Magnoliopsida > Lamiales > Oleaceae > Fraxinus > Fraxinus cuspidata. Next base: position 22,713 of record CAIGRP010019279.1, read on the forward strand.
TAGTCTGGCTAGTAAGTCTGTTTATTGTCCTAGAGACATCGCAATGCCAACGTTGTTTTGGCATCTCTTGTTCACAAGCTTTGTGGTGCCAGACTAGTAAGTCTGCTTACATCATAATTCTTTTGTCCAAAATTGAATAACATAGAGATCTAATTGACATTTCTTTTTCGGAACCCTTCATGGATAGCGTTGAGCATCTTATAGAGGATGTTGTATTTGTGATTCTGGCTCGTGATAGTCTTGAGCAATTTATTTTAACAATCATCACATCTACTTGTGAAAATGGAGCTACAGCCTTACTATAAAAAACTGACTTTATATAAGGTGAGGAATTCTATTTAAAAAATTCATTTCCTGGTTTGCTTCTGAGGATTCTTAAACCGAAGTATGACCAACATATAATGACTAAGTTTCAGCTACACATATATGATTAATTTGCTTGCCTTATGTTGAATTCAGTTTAAAGCATAAATGCCTGAGACATGGGGAGTACATGTCCCAGACACGAGGAGTACAAAATATATTGCTAAAGACTATCATCAACCAGAATCACAGATACAACATTCTCTGTAAGATGCTCAGCACTATCAACGAAGGGTTTCTGAAAAAGAAATGTCAATTAGATCTCCACGTTATTCAATTTTGGACAAAAAAAAAAATTTGACGTAGGACTGCAGCTCCATCTTCACAAGTAGATGTGATGATTATTAAAATATATTGCTCAAGACTATTACCAACCAGAATCACAGATACAACATCCTCTGTAAGATGCTCAGCACCATCAACGAAGGGTTTCCGAAGAAGAAATGTCAATTAGATCTCCATGTTATTCAATTTTGGACAAAAGAATTATGATGTAAGCAGACTAACTAGTCTGACACCACAAAGTTTGTGAACAAGAGATGCCAAAACAACGTTGGCATTGCTATGCCTATGGGACAATAAATAGACTTTTTAGTCAGACTATTTTGAAGTATTACGATAAAGAGATTCCTAATAAATGTCGAGAGCAACTTAGCTTCAAACTTAGGTAAATTACCCTAACTTTCACTAAACTTTACCTATAATTTCCATCAGGTCACTAAACTTTACCTACGATTTCCACTAGGTCACTAAACTTTATATAGTTAGTAGGTTAATTACTCTAACCGTCACTAAACTTTACCTACGGTTTCCACGGGTCACTGAACTTTACCTACGGTTTCCACCAAGTCACTGAACTTTATATATCTTATGCGGTTAGTCATTGAATTTTCGAAATTACAATCTTATCCATCACAAAAAATTCGACGTCATTCACAAAGGTGCCACGTAAGATATTTCGTTAGCGACACCATCAGTTCCGTCAAGTTTTTTAACGGAAGTTAGTTCGATGATGGATGGGGTTGCCGTTTCGAAAGTTCAGTGACTAACTGCGTATTTTTTAAAGTTCTTGTGAAAACTTTAAAGTTCAATGACCATTGGGATAATTAACCCTCAAACTCGCGATTCTAATTATAAAATCTTCCATCTTCACTCCTCTCCCTCACACAGTTGAAATTTTGAAGGATGAATGCCCTCGCATCTGTTCGGAGTCCGCAAACTCCGTTCCTACCAGGTAAGATTTTCTCCAAAATTCAATTAATTTCTCCAACAATTTAGATATTTACCGGTTTTATCTAGTGAATTTATTAATACTACTGTCATGTT
>CAIGRP010019282.1:0-13488 GCA_903798385.1 Fraxinus cuspidata
AAAATCAGAAAACTTCATATTTGATTAGCAAGGGATAGAGTTGGTGTGTTAAAAAAAAAAAGGAAACACGACCCATGTCTCCCTGCACCAGGTGTCTCCGTGCCACACTGAGACATGGTGTCTCCGTGTTTTTTTTTTTTTTGTAACAATAACATTTTCACTAAAGTGCCTAGAACCCAGATGAAAAGTGTATATTCCAGTTCTCATATAACCCCCACTCTTTGTTGTTTGCTGTCATATGAGGAAGATTTTCCATTATGAGATTTAAATTTCTTAGAATCTTCCTCCTTCTATGCTTCCATATCATTTAATCCAATCAAGCATTTTCTGTATTTCAATTTAGTTGGCGACAACATGTCTCGAATTTTAGCTGCGACTTGAAAGGTACCATCTATTTTCCTAACGTTATAGTTAAGTTTATTGATCAGTAATTAATTATTCTTGCTGATTTTTCAGGGTATGTGCCAGCAAGTAGAATTCGCAGGACAATGAAAATGAAGAAGAGAAGCTGCACAAAACTATAACATTAGACTCAGTAAGGTATTGAAAAAAATTTGACACGGTGGTTAATTTGTTAGCAGTTAATTTGTAATATCTAAAACCCGACTTCCCTTTAGAGTAAGATGCATGTAAAAATATTCATGTTGCTAATTTGGTTTTATGATTTTCCTTATATGTGAACTTTGAACTGATTTTTGGTGAGCTTCTATTTTCTATTCATTTTCTCTTTATGAATTATATATTTTACTTGAATGTTTTTTATCAGTGCTTAATGTTAACCTTAATCGGGAGCGAAGAATTTTGAATTCATGTGGGATGATTTATGTCACTGGGCATGTTTTCTTAAAGATTTGACTGTCGTGTTTTAAGAAATTTATTTTTCTATGATGTTTTGTCTTCGATTGATTACACTTTGAAGTAAATTGTGGATTCAAGAAGTGGAGCAGAAAATGCAGGTTAGTATGTTTATTTGGATTTTTATAATTTCTTTTGACATAAACTATTTTTGTCATTATATATTTTCTTTACTCTTTTGTCTGCAAAATCATTTCCTCTTCATTAGGTCCTTTCATTTTTCATTATTTAAGTGATAGCTTCAAAATTATTATTTTCCCCTATTCTTTTTGTATAGGTTAATTATTTGGGTGCACATTGTAGTCATATAATTTTGTAATTTTATGAAAGCTTTATGTTCTTTAGGTGCTAAAAGGAAAGTTGAATAGAAAATTTGATATTTTGCAATTTTTGTTTGTGCTTATGCATTCTAATATGTTTGCTTATTATGGAGTTTGCTGTAACGGAGGATGTAGAACTAAATTTTCCATAGATAAGCATGACGATTCTAGAAAAGATTTATTTTAAACCTGCTACAAAAAAGATTTTTCTTTGTGTTTATGTGGATTTCTCTTTATTAAATTTTGCTTCGTATAATAATGAATTTCTATTTGACCATATTTAATGGGAGCAGAGACTCTCCTTTCATCTTGTTCATGAATAATGCTAAGAAGTTACTGGTCGACAATTTAGAATAATATGCTTGACTTAAGAACAAGCGGAGAAGCTTCTTAACAATATTGTCATTACTTATTCACACAATAAATTGATAATCGGAAGGAAAATGTAAAAGTCTTTTTCGAGGGATATTGATTAATTTTCTGTCAATTACTTTTCTGATTTACTGTTTAAGCATTTAGTAATTGTTGTAGTTTTCTATTTCACTGACATGTCTTTTCGATTTCTTCACAACCAAGATATAATGGAGTTAGCAAGATCGAAAAGAGAAAATGAAATGAATTTATCACTGTTTAGGTATTTAGGTTTTGTCTTATTTTATTATGTATTTACCACAATTGATATGGAGATATAAATTATATCTCAAGTTGTGTTGTACGGGTAATGGTACACACTCGGTTTTTAAATTCAGTTTATTAATGAAATATTAGATCTTATATGTGATGATGTCTTTTATTTATTTCGTCGATTATAATTATAGTTTTCGGATTTTTCTGTTGTTTATAGGGATGAAGTTATATGTAAACCACAACAAGATGGTTGGTTGGAAATATCAGTTTTGGTAATGAATTTTGTGGACATACTTTAGCTTATAAGTGAATTGAAGTTGGAAATTATTTGAAAATTGTTGAATTGATGAAGCTTGGATTTGGAAAGGTGCAAGCGTTCTTTGTCAAACCAAAGTTCAATGTACTTCTCAATTTGGTTAGTTTGCCTACTAAATCGAATAACTTGATGTTGTTATTCTTGCTTGTAAATGAGAAGTATAAAATGCTACTTTTTTGTTTGTTGTTTTATATTTATATACGATGTACACATTCAAGTTGTTCAATCAGTAGCACAATGGCTTCAACGTGTAAATTGTTTGACGCTCAATAGTCATGTAACTGTATGATATGCCATAATTATTTATGATATTTATATAATTATTTGGTGCTTTACATTTGTTTTCCTTTACACCTTAAGCAAACCAAAAGCTTAAATGTGCACATTTATTAGTCCTCGATTTTTTACCTGTATCATATGCGGTACTGTTATTCATTTTCACAATTATTATGTTTTGGAATTTTCAATGTTTTTGTTTATTCTTTCGGTTCTTTATTTCTTTATTTTATTTTTTATTGTTTTTGTGAAAAATGAATTTCTCTCGTGAAATTATGTTATTTGTGCTACTTGATTTTTTTATCAAATTATATGAATGTTAATCTTTAATGGAGCACAATGTATTTTTTCCAATAAGAGTTTTGTGAATATTGACATCTACTTGAGATGTGCTTCAAAATGTGAGTGAGTAAGAAAATTACTATGTTAAAATGATATATTATTAAAAATAGTGAAACATGATCAATACTTTATAAATTGATGTGTACATTTTTTTTGCAATTGTCTTTTGGGTTTTATAAGAAATTGATGTGTACATTTTTTTTTGTGGCATTTTCTTTCAACACTGTCATTTACAGATAAATTTCTTTAAAATTTACAAGCACTAATCAACGAACGTGCACGGACGTTTTCCTTCACTAGTAAGGTATGAATGATCACACTTCAATTTATTAATGCATTTCAATAAATTCACAATTACTATCTATTTATTTATTGTTTCGTTGAAACTAGATACTAAACCCACGTGTCATATACCCAATCACAATGTAGGCCCCTACAGTAAAAAGCTTACACGCCGGCCAGTTACCGAACCACATTTGCTACAAGATCCTGATTTTCTTGCCTGTCTCATTTTTTATTTAAGCCAAATCTGGCAAAGTATTAACGAAATTCAAGAGAACTGACGTGTTCTTGCGTATATAAGTACAGGGATTTTGGTTTTGTTTTGTCGGCTGTTGATGCTTTCTGAGGAAGATGGAGGGAGCGGATTATCTTTCGGATGAGAGGAAGAAGGCTCAGTTCGATGTGGATGCTATGAAGTATGTATGGGCTGGCTCTCGCCACGTCTTTGAAGTTTCTGATCGAATTTCTAAGCTCGTCGCCAGTGATCCTGTAATTTTGTTTCTTCCGCATCATTTTTCTTTTTTGAATTGATTTTCGGTTTTGTAATTTTGGTGTGCGTTGGACGATGAGTAGTGTTAATTAGGGTTCCTGATTCTGATTGCAGCGCAATGTGTATGAACAATTGTTGGTTTGGGATTATTTCTTTCAGTAGCATTGGAAAAAAATTAAATTTGGCGTGTTTTGATACTTCTTTTGTACTAGATGGAGTCTTTTTTGACTTTTCAGTCGAGTAACAAATATTTGCCAAAAGAACCAAAAAGTTAATAGTTACATCAAAGTTTTTTTAATATTTTGATCTTCCACTTTTCACGTGTATAAATAAATAAATAAATAAATAAATAATAGTCTTATGAATTACTGCTTTGAAAAAAGAGTCAATTTGGGAAGGAGAAGTACTTTTTTATTGTGCTTCTTGATGAGCCATTCTTCATTATCTGATTTGAACGACTACTCTCATCTGGACTTTTGTATTGGGAATTAAAGGGGAAACATAGAATGCTGATCTTAAACGAGTATATGGAGAAGGAACTACTCAATTTGTGCTAAGAAATTTTGTTGAGTATATCACATCTACTTATCTTGCGAGTAAATAGGTTTAATATTGAATCTTGTTTTGAGTTATTAGGGCATCTTCAAGAGACTCTCTATTTTAAGGAGCATATTCTATAATTTGGAGAACATCTATAAATTTAGAGAGTTAAAATATTGAAGTATTCCAACAAACTCTTTATATTTAACACTTGTGAGAGACTTTTTATTATTTTTCTTTATTTTTTATTTTAACTAGCTTTTCTTTAAATTATTTTATTGTTTTCCTATATTGAAAGTTGAAATATTTTGAATGCATTTAATAGCATTTAATTATAGAGAGTGAGTCTAAATTTGGAGAGCCAAACACAGTCTCTAAATTAAAAAGTTAATTGAAAGAGTCTCTTAACATGATTTTAAATGTTGACTCCTTAAAATAGAAAGCATTTCATATTTAAAGAGTCCCTTGGAGATGTTCCTATGTGGTCCAAGCATTTTAATGTCTAGGGAATTGTGTGTGGCTTTGTTTGTATAGATAAATGTGGAGATTTGGGGATTGACTTGTACATGGAAGTATTATAAATTAATTAACTGAGTAACCGAATAATTTGGTTGAAAGTTTTGATCCTTGATTTTTCAAGAAGTACAAGGAATCTAGAACTAGTAAAGAATAAAGATGATTTCATTTAGAACCGGAGATTCAAATCCATCATAAAGGTGTCTAACAATATTGTTGGATTTGGCCAAGGGTTTGAAATATGTATATCTCAAAAGCATTTAATGAAATGAGATGATTATTTGGTATGAATATTGATTTGAAAGTGATTTATGAAGATATATAGAGCACATGCATTTTATTATTTCTTATGCTTTTATTTATCAATTATCTCGAAGAGAAGCAGTAGAATTTTGATAAAAGGATTTTTAAACTTTTTTCTTTTACTTTAAGTCCATATGATAACAATGTGTTATTATGGGATCTAGGCTTTCCGAAAGGATGACAGAACTATGCTCCCAAGAAAAGAATTGTTTAAGAATGCTATTAGGAAGGCAACTTATGCATGGAAACGGATTATTGAACTTCATCTATCCGGTAACCCTTTACTTAGCTTTTGATGTAATTTAATTTGTTCATTGAAGGAATATTTTTTTCCCATATGATTGTCTTTCATCTCACAACTTCACTATTTCAATTACTGCAGAAGAAGAGGCAGCTAAGTTAAGGTTTTATGTGGATGAGCCGGCTTTTACTGATCTTCATTGGGTACTTCTTTTATCTTTTGATTTCTATGTTCTTGTATATAATGTATAGCTATCACATTTCAATCATTTCCACTTACGAAGGCCAGATATTGATAACCATAGTTCAAATTGGATAATCTTAAGTGAGAAAATGTTCTAGCTGTGTTTATGCAACTTGAATCCGTGTGTTGGAAAAAAGGGTATATGCTCTTATTTGTTGTGTTAAAAAATGTTTCATTTGAGTTGCTTTCTATCCTCTAAAAAAAAATATATATATATATATATATAACAAGCACATCTTTTACCATTTGATACCTGGCACCATATATGAAAACTGAACACAGTCTAGCAATTTTTCTAGGAGTCCTCTCTTTTTCAATAATTTTCAATCCATGATAAGTACCTTTCTCACTTCTTAGGTCCTCCATCTGTAAATTGCTTCAACCTTTTGACTTCTGGTATGTAGGGAATGTTTATACCTGCCATAAAGGGACAGGGTACTGATGAACAGCAGCAAAAATGGTTGCCGTTGGCCTATAAGATGCAAATAATTGGCTGCTATGCACAAACTGAACTTGGTCATGGCTCTAATGTACAAGGTCTTGAAACCACTGCAACATTTGACCCTAAGACTGATGAATTCATAGTTCATAGTCCGACATTGACTTCAAGCAAAGTAAGTAACATAGTCGATAAGAGGTTGGTAATATTTTATTTTCTTGTTGAAAATTGGGATAAGAGTTTGGTAATATTTTATTTTCTTGTTGAAAATTGGGAGAGATCTTTTGTAACTACGTATCTGGTTATTGTACTACAGTTGTTTTTTGTTAATCTACTTCTGTTTTTAATTTCTTATTCGGAGTCAACTGTGTATGGGTTCAGTATAGTTACGGTTCTATGTTTTCTTCCTCGATTTTCTCGAATTTGGTCCTTATTCTCTGTCTTATTTTCTGAATAGTGGTGGCCTGGTGGACTAGGTAAAGTGTCCACCCATGCTGTTGTTTATGCACGCCTTATTACAGATGGTAAAGACCAAGGAGTTCATGGTAAGAATATATAACCTCTAATAACTTTGATATCCAATTTTGCTCTTGGACTTGTTAGTCTTAAGTATTCATACTGTTTAGGCTTTATTGTCCAACTACGGAACTTGGAGGACCATACTTCTCTTCCAGGAATAACCCTTGGTGATATTGGAACAAAATTTGGAAATGGTGCATACAACACCATGGACAATGGCGTGTTGAGATTTGATCATGTACGTATTCCGAGGGACCAAATGTTGATGAGGTATGTCACCATTCAACTCAAGTATACTGATTTATTTTGCATTTGCACTTATCATTTTTCCTTTTAGGATAGTTTATGAATATTTACGATGCTAGTCTTGTCGACTTTGGGATGTTACTGGTTTTTGAAGCATGTTGTTTGTTAGATTTTTATTGTTAAAAACCTCGAAATTTTTTGGCACGAGTACAAATGCGATGCAGGCATGCCAAAAACTCAGAAGTTGAGAATTTGAGGCATCTATATCAAGCACTTGCAATTACTCCCGCAAATCTCTTTAAATACATTCACTTTCCTCAATTTTAATTGAAAGGTTTTCTATCCGTTAGAAAAAATGTCGAAAAGATCCATCATTCCAGTGATACTCACTATGTTGCACTGTCCGTTTACCATGAAATTACCCGTGTGTATTTATTCATTAGAAAGTATGAATATCTAGGACACAAATTTCTTTTGCTGTAGGGTTTCACAGGTTACGAGGGAAGGAAAATACAAGCAATCTGATGTACCCCGGCAGTTGGTCTATGGGACTATGGTTTATGTACGACAAACAATTGTAGCTGACGCTTCTTGTGCTTTGTCACGAGCTGTTTGTATTGCTACTAGGTATAGTGCTGTCCGTAGGCAATTTGGATCACAGAATGGTGGACCTGAAACTCAGGTATTCTGGAGTGCTTTTTGATGGCAAAGTCCTATTTGAAGTGTAGACTATCTTGAAATGTTCACTTGGCGTGCTTTTTTCACTGATAAGAAAAATGCTTTTTTAACATAATTGTTATATTAAATATATGATCATTTGGTGAAATTTGTATCATTAACAGGTCTAAGAGTCAATTCTCAAGCCCGTTCAAGTCAACGAGTCATCCTGTTCAAAATTTTCTCCCGTTACCTAGTTTTGTTGCTGCTATCTTCTTAAATTGAAAATTCTCCTTACTTTCTTAATCGTGCCACAATGAACCTAATACATGCCTTAGCTGCAGTTTTTACAGATATGATCCACTTGTCCAATTAATTAGAGGGAGCCTGTCAAATTAAATATTTGTGTTGGAAACACTTCCCTGTATATGCTTTTTTATTTTGTCCTTGTTATTCAACATATTACTCCTACATTTTCTGGGTGGATTCTCTCTTTTTACCCTCAAATTTGACATTTATGTGATGCTCATCACTTTACAAATGTGACATTGAGAAGTTAGGAACAACTTTAGATAAGCCAGTGTATGTGTTTGCCTTTTTATATTCTAAAATTAAGTATCCATCATTATTTAAAAGAACTAGTATATTTGAAGGTTTCATTGTTTCTATGCAAAATAAATAAATAGTACAAATTAAAAGGAAATTTTCTTGTTTGATCAGAGTTATTCATCTACTCATCAAAGCTCAAAGAATTTGCCGTAAGTGGTCACTTGTTTCTGTGATTCAACATTTGCTGGGGGAATATCAATGACTTACTGCAATATGGACCTTGATATTTAGTATTATGGTGATTGATAGGACAAGTGTATGGTATGGACTGAATGCTTTAAAATATTGGTGCTTCACAAAATCTGTTCATTGCATGCTTCATGTATTTAATTTTGGTTTAAAATTGTGCAATGCATGCTTATTTTGTTTGCAATTTGAGGTGAAAAAAGAACTTAATTATTAATCCCCATTGGCACGTCTTCGGTTTACAGGTCATTGACTACAAAACTCAGCAAAGTAGGCTCTTCCCTTTGCTAGCTTCTGCTTATGCCTTCAGATTTGTTGGTGAATGGCTAAAATGGCTATACACGGATGTGACCCAGAGACTGCAGGCTAATGATTTCTCAACATTGCCTGAGGTTCATGCATGCACTGCAGGGTTGAAGTCGCTGACTACTTCTGTCACAGCCGTATGGAATAAAGTTTTCTTTACCCCGTCTCTCTCTATCTCCGCCAATGTGTGTACGCGAATGTGGGGAAGCTTGTGCATGCTTGTGTGCTCTTTAGTATGAGTTGGAGTGACTTGCTACTGATTAAAGAAAGTTTTGCTTCACTCTCTAAAATTACATGTTTGGCTGGTATAAAGATTGAGTAAACTGACAGGAGTGTAAGTTGAGCATGACTCTGTAAAGCTTGTGTTCATCTTTAGAGTTAATGGCATAAGTTTGCTATTGTGATAACCCTCACCATGTGTAGCCTATGGGTGTTCCACCAGAAGATTTTCTTAAAATTTGATATGTTATTAGTGATTGTGCTTTGCTTCTATGCTTGATCAAATATATTTTCAAGATCTTTCTCATTGCATTGAGTGAGGAGGTATTCTTGGATTGGCACTGCACCATAAATAATCTTTCGGAAAGCCATTTTCCTGCCAATTCTCTGATTCTACATTTCCTCTGATATTTAAAGTTTCGCTCTCTAATAATGCTTTTAAGAATTTTTACTGCATTAAGTCTATGGGTCTGCAAACCATCAGTTTAACATGTTTCTTATTTAAATTTAGGCATCACGTTTTTGCTGTTTTTTAGGATGGAATTGAAGAATGTCGAAAATTATGTGGAGGCCATGGTTACCTCTGTAGCAGTGGGCTCCCAGAATTATTTGCAGTTTATGTTCCCGCTTGTACATACGAAGGAGACAACATTGTGCTGCTTCTACAGGTATTCTCTATGATACTTGTGGACCTTTTTGGCTGAAGGCAAGAATTTTTCTGCCGATGACCGTAGTTTGTTGAACCCCTGTTTGACTCTCTTTAAATTATAACTCTTTGCATCTCATACTCATTTTCACACACACGTAAACCCAAAACTTTTCCCTATTCTTTAACTGCACATTCTCCAAAATATCACTATTCAAAACATTATTTTCCTCCAATTTCTCTTTCTAATGGCCATCAAACAAGGGTTGAATAATAAATAGTTCTGTGGAGATTAAATAGATTCTCTCATTTGGTAGAGAGGGAAGGGAAATATATCTAAAATAGTAACCTAGTTTCATTACCTTATTTTTGCATTTGATGTGTTTTCTTTCTCATGTTGGATTTCCTATTATAAATGTAAAGATTCAAATTCAATTGAGCCAAAAAGACTACTCTGAGCCTCATGCGTTTGTACCCTGAGAAACTTGGTATTGAACCTTTATGTCCTGCTTGTTTGTTTCTTGTCCAATTGATCTTTTAAACCTAATATTTTGTAATTGCAACAGCTATTTTTTTGTCTAATCTGTGTTTTAAGAAGTATTTCTCAATTGAGACAAAAACACTAATTGGAGCCTTAACTGTTTTTTGCTTGCAAATATTGCCTGATCCAAATGTGTTTACAAATTTATGTTGGTGGTTACTCCTGAAAAGATCAGTTATCCTGGTGCACTTGGTACCTTTTGTTATATTCTTCTTCTTTTTGACATTAGTTACATCTATCCTCAAGCTGTATAGTGTAACTTATCTGGTGGAGTGTGACAGTCAGGTGGATCATTTAGCCGAATGCAAAGACTAAATTGAACGTTCATATTTTTTTAACATTGGTGCCTCATTGTTTATCATTTGAATGTCAAAAATTTCTTCTATCATGGGTTTGGTGCTAAATTATTTAGTTCCTGCTGAAGGTTGCTAGGTTTCTCATGAAGACAGCTTCACAGTTGGGAACTGGGAAACAGCCAGTGGGGACGATAGCCTATATGGGAAGAATAGAACATCTAATGCAATGCCGTTCTGATGTACAAAATGGTACATTTTTCTTCTTGAAAGTACAACTGGCTTGACATGTCCCAGATCACTGTAGTGGACCAGGAAAGAGGTGTGCGTAGATGATGAATGCCAGCTAGATGCTAGACCCACCTCCAAGGCTAACGGTGATTTGTTACCGATCATATGCTAGACAAAAGAATATAATTGTATGTCCATAAAAAAGGAAAATTCGAATAAGGGCCCAATATAATGTTTACATGCTCAACTCAAATGAGACAAACAAATTATGTCACGTGGCTGTGGCTTTGAAATCGGCAGGCTCCTCAAGGCTGCCAAAACTTAATTTCTATCTGATAAGAAAGAAGTTGAGAAATGATTCTGTTTTCTTCCAAGTGTATCTCCCACCTTAATTATAAGCCATGAGTTGAATATGAGAGGAGAGTATAAAAAGATTCTCACCATATGGCTTTCTAAAAATATTTTGATGTTTCCTCTTAATATAATACTGCCCATAGAAGTAGGCACCGAAACCATTCTTTCAAATTAGGTTTCATATATGAGATACATACACGTGCAAGTTTGGTGATATCTATTTGCCTGATGTCATGCAGCTGAGGACTGGCTAAAACCTAGTGTAGTATTGGAGGCATTTGAGGCAAGGGCTGCCAGAATGTCTGTTGCTTGTGCTCGAAATCTGAGCAAATTCACCAATCCAGAAGAAGGTACTTCCACTTGACAAGAATGAAATTCTTTTGGGTCCAATTTTACCCTTGTTAAAATTTAGTGTATCAGGTTGTAAACTTAAATGATCTGTTTCCTAAAAATTATATTTTGATTGCTTTGTCTATGCGCGTTTTTTTATCATCAAAAACACATTCTCGTATTAGAATTTTGATTTCTTTTAAGGCTTTTAAATATCCTCTAATTTTTCCCTTGCTTTTCTTCCACTCAGGTTTTGCTGAGCTATCAGCTGATTTAATTGAGGCAGCTGTCGCTCACTGCCAATTAATTGTTGTCTCAAAGTAAGCTTTCTTTTCAAGCTTCTCTTGCTTACAATATATGAATTCAATCCCATATAATTAATTGGCATCACACATTTATGAGTTTCATTTCTCCAGCCATGTATGTCTATTTTAAGTTGTCGAACAAAATCTTGTTCTCAACATAGAATAGATACCGTTGGATTAGAAGAGATTTAATGTTCGTTTCTTCTTAAGTTCCCAGAAGTAGCCTATGAATTGATAACTGACTATTATCTTATCACTGCAAGATATTTCCATTCTACATTTTAAATGTCTTTTCTATATCCCTTAACTTTTTGGCAAAATGACAGTTTTTGAAGTTATTTCTGCACCTTTATTTACATTGATCAACTTTCATGATGGGACGAATAAGAACCTTCCAAACTCTATTTGTCAAGCTATTTTCTCTTCAAGGTGGTGAAATAAAGAGTGGTTAAAATAATGTGGAATGCTGAGCCTGCTCTCTTATTCTCGATATTTTGCTATAGAATGTTATGAAGACTTCCTTCTTATGTAGGTTTATTGAAAAGCTGCAACAAGACATTCCCGGTAAAGGGGTCAAGAAACAATTAGAGGTGCTATGTGGTATCTATTACCTATTCCTCCTTCACAAGCACCAGGGAGATTTCATTACTACAAGCTGCATAACTCCGAAGCAGGCTTCACTTGCTAACGATCAGCTCAGATCCTTGTATTCGCAGGTTTGTACTTAAATTTCATTGTGAAATTTGCTGCATTAGCGCCTGTAGGAACATAGTCCCGAATTTTGAAAATAGATCATTTTAATCCTCGACCTAGTAGTTTAGTTGCAGAAGTTGCCCTTCTGTGTTTCTGCTAGAATGTCGACAAACGTTGCAATTCACCCTTACTCCAGTAACAAAGAAGTAAAAGGAAAAGATAAGAAAAGGTATAGAAATCCAGAGTCCCACTGCTGCAACTAAACTGAAAGCTTGAGGATTAAAATGCTCCATTTCAAATTGCTACTAGCAGAGGCATTACAGTGACCGACATTGTATTTTCCCAATGGGTTTTGCTATTTGTACACTGGGACCACCTATTGTGAAGGGGGCCCCCATCCAATCAAAATTTCATGGCCCCCCTATTGTGAGGGGGGCTATACACCTGCGTGCATATAGCAAAACAATTTTTCCAATTTCTTTTGTTCTAGTTGTGGGATCCTGGAGAACAAAATATTCATATTTTTCAACTCGTGATTTATTTTTCAGGTTCGTCCAAATGCTATAGCTCTTGTTGATGCATTCAACTATACCGACCACTACCTAGGATCAATTCTCGGCCGTTATGATGGAAATGTCTATCCGAAACTTTACGAGGCAGCGTGGAAGGATCCTCTAAATGAATCAGATATACCTGATGGCTATCACGAGTATATCAGGCCTCTGCTTAAGCAAAAACTCCTCGCTGCTAGACTATAGAAAATGTTGACTGGTGTATCATGCACACTATTAACTTTTTCATTTGCTCATAAATAGCTCTAGCTTTTGCTCAATTCTCAAATTTTAGAAATCCTGCAAAATAATGGCGAAACGGAGATATTAGAAATCCTGCAAAATAATGGCGAAACGGAGATTATATCCGGATTTGGTCCTTGATGTACTTGTTTGACGTCATAATAATCTTGGCAATAGGTTTTATTATGTTGGACAAATAAAAGAATTATTATATATACACACAAACATGTTTGCACCTACACCAATGATCGCTTCTACCGTCCAACAGGGGACTGTAGACCACACCTGGAGTGCAATGGCCAAGGCGGCGCCACCATGTTGATCCAACTTCGCCTTCTATGGCATCAGGCTTGTCGGCAGCTTCAACCTCCACACGGTGCAAAAGATACTGTTCAGTGGCAATTATATAGCATTAAATTATATATTCATTTAAATGTAAAGTTAAGTGATTCATTTAATTGAACATATAAAGTATAGTCACCTAAACTAGTGCTACGTGATATAATTTGTCCGGTTCAGGGCTGCCGAAGTTGACTTACCTCCTGTCCCCACTAATACAACTCAGGGTCGTGGGCAGGTTGTGGTTTTATTTTTAAAATCTTAACTTGCTTTAATTAAAGCCTCGACTCTCAACTGGCTTTCTTATATGAACCGTTGAAATAAATTCTTCACGTTTGCCATTGCTGGTAGCGAATCAATCTCTCAACCACCGGAGGCAATCTTTAGACATCTTTCAACAACATTTGATGTTGGAATTAATTTCTAATAA
>CAIGRP010019283.1:0-33487 GCA_903798385.1 Fraxinus cuspidata
TCGAAAGGAACAAGTGTAATTTATAAATAATGTTATTTTTAATATTGTCGTAGTATTGTTTTATAGTTTTATTATCGTTAAATTCATAACAAAAAAACTCGACGTTCAATATCGATAAATTGTGTCCACTCTGAGTTACTTTCCTGGCTCCGCCCCTGCGTTTGATTGCAAATGTGGAATTTGGGTGAAAAGAAAATGAATTATAAGAAATTGAATTGCTTAGAATTTGTTTTATTAGGAATTTTAATTAATTGTGTTTGATTGGTATAATTTTCCACTTAATAAATGTTGAAAGTTTGGTATCCGTTTGGCTTCGTTTTTCATGAAAATTGTCATTTAAAGTGATAATTTTTTTATCATTTGGTCTAAAATTCGTTCCCATTGCCAAAAAAATTTAAAAAATTAAAAAAAAATTCATACCGAATACCATTCGTTNAATTACAGGGAATTGAATTGTCTAGAATTTGTTTTATTGGGAATTGTAATTAATTGTGTTTGATTGGTATAATTTTTCACCTAGAAAATGTTGAAAGTTTGGTGTCCGTTTGACTTCGTTTTTCATGAAAATTGTCATTTAAAGTGATAATTTTTTTATCATTTGGTCTAAAATTCGTTCCCATTGCCAAAAAAATTTAAAAAATTAAAAAAAAATTCATACCGAATACCATTCGTTTGGCTTTGTTTTGTATGGAAATTGTCAATAAAAGTGATAAATTCTTTTACCATTGTATTTAAAATTTTTTTCAATTGCAAAAAAAAAAACATGGATATTTTTTTCCCACCAAAGTGGTAAGAATTCATTTTCAACAAAAACAAATAAAATGTGCTTTGTGTGAGGAAAATCAAGAAAACTTTTTTCATGGAAAATTATTACCATCAAACAATGTAAAAGTAAAAGTTGGAATTGATTTTCCATTTTCCATGAAAAATTTTGCACAATCAAACATACTCTAATTTCTCTTACCAACCCCATTACACTGCCTACATATATCCATCATGTTGCATCTGTCACACACCCACCACTAATTGAAAATAAATATATTTTATATTAATCGAATTACAAGAAATATAAAAAATATAATTATTCATGAGGTAAACGAATAGCGGCCTCTATGAGCTGAACCTCCTACTCTATTGGGGACAAACTATAATTATAGAATTTTGATAAAAGTTAATGAAATATACGTGTGAAAAGTTGTGAATCTCATAAAATGTACGATTAAAATGAATTGTGAATTTTGATTTAAATTAAAATTAATTTCTATCAAACAGAAACTTGACCAAGTTGGCTTTCGGCCTTTCGCTAATATATATAAAATAAAAAGTAGAAAAATAAAAAATGAGAAGCAATAGAATTATAGGGATGGTAATACGCCCCGCCCCGAATAGGGCAAAAAACCCCGCCCCGAACGGGGTGGCGGGGAGGGGGGCCCCGTCTCGGGGTGAGGGGCGGGGCGAGGGTGCCCCGCCCTGCCCCGCCCCGCCCCACCAAGAATTAAAAAAAAATAACAATAAAAAATTATTATTAAAAAAAAAAATTTAAACGGGGCGGGTTGAAACCCGCCCCGCCCCGACTAAGGTGGGGCGCCATCTCTAAATATAAATGATTTTAACCTTTTTGGATTTTATGTGCAAATTAAGGAATATTCTTTTCAATGTCTGAATAATCTGTCCAATAAATAGACAGTAACATTTTCAGACAATCATTATCTTCAACTGAAATTTTAGAGAGAGAAGGGAATTGATACATATTTCTATATTTATTCATGTATTTACCTATTATCTTCAACTGAAATTTTAGAGAGAGAAGGGAATTGATACATACTTCTATATTTATTCCTCTATTTACCTGTATTTATGTATGTATAAGTATATTCATCATGTCATCATTCTTTCCTTAAACGCCAATCAACATTCGAAATTCCTAAAGCCCAGATTAGAAATAAACAGATTATTTTGATTAATTGGAAGTAATGGATGCAAAAGTAGCTTCTTCGAATCATGAGAATGTCGCCGGAGGTGTAATTGAAGGGAAGAAGGAGGTGAAATCCGGCAATTTTCCGTTGACGTTGTGGGAGGTGACGATTGCTTGCGGCGTCTTATTGGGATTTGTTTTAGGGTTGATGGGTATCTACCTAACAATGCCTGCATCGGATTACAGCTTCCTCAAGCTTCCCCGTTCTCTGCAAGACCTCCAAATTCTCAAGTACTCTTCTTTTTAATTCTTTTTTCAATTATATATCGCATTTTTTAATTTGTTATCATTACGGGATTTGAAGGAAATGCATTGTCCGATTTTTAGTTCAATGTTCAGCTTCTTGCCTTGGTCTCTCAACCATCGGTATTGGATCTAGGAGCACTTTGGTGAAGCTAGTTGATAAATCACCAACAATAGACTTCATATATGAGATTTTTCGAAGAATATGGTCACTATATGGGAAGGACATCCAGATCATTGTTTAACATTATGAAAAGTATGCTTGTACTACTATAGATATTTGGAAAATAAAATAAAAATTACAGAAAGTTGAAGTTCATATTACGTGATAATATTTATTTAAAAAAAAGAAAAAAAGAATACTTTTGTGGTGGTATACTGTTAAAACTTAGTTTCACCGGGATATAATGAATACACTATAGAACTTCTTGTCCAAATGAGATCAAACAATTGTAGATACATGCTTCAGATATGAAGGTTTTTTAGTTGGTATTGGGAGGACGGAATCTGCATTGTTGTCTTGACCTTATTTAATATATATGATTGAAGTTTCTAGGGCGATTTATCAATTTGAACTTGTTGATATATGAAATTTGTTTTGCTTTAGTCGTCCTCTTAGTTTTTCTTTTAACTTTATATACAGAAGGCTTCCTTTTAAATGTTCTCTGATAATAATGCAAAGATTCTTGAGATGTTCGAACTTGTTGTTGGTTAATCAAGCTAGCGATTCCATTTGAATTTCAAAAGTGTGACAATAAGTGTACGATGAACTTTAATCATGGCAAAAAGAATCACTTAATCAATGAGAAGTTCTTTGGTAATGTATAGTACTCCTGGCTCCATGCTTTATTGTATTTATTTGATTTGGAATAAATGGATTGATGAAGTTTGATATTCGGTTCTTTTGTGTGCTAGTAGTTACATATTTGGAACACCATCTAAAACAGTTTGCACATCAATGTGGTTTCCACGTGTTGCTTCAATTATTAACATCTTTCTTAGAGGTGGTAGATTCACACGTAAATCTTCACGATGCCTATAATTTTTCTGGATGCTTTTTTGTATGTTCCTGCCCGCACTTTCTTTATTCATATCATGTGTTGTGCGGTTCTTGTTTTAACTGACTCGTTGCATTCTTATTCTGCTGAAATATCCTGATAAAGATTGTTCAAAGATATTGTCGCCCATCTGCATAATGGAAAGTTAATTCAGGTTTTTGTGTTTTTTAAAGGGATAACCTGGAGAGCTATACAAGCGACTACACCATACAGGTTCTTGTGGGATACTGCCTCGTCTATGTTTTTATGCAGACTTTTATGATTCCAGGAACTGTATTTATGTCCTTACTTGCTGGAGCGCTGTTTGGGGTCTTCAAAGGTGTAGCTCTTGTTGTATTCACAGCTACTACTGGTGCATCTTCGTGCTACTTCTTATCCAAATTAATTGGTCGACCACTCGTCTTCTCCCTCTGGCCTGACAAATTAACCTTTTTCCAAGCCCAGGTGATTATCAACTCATATGAGGTCATGTATTGGGCATGACCTGTTCTATTAGAATGTAATCTTTCTGCTTATTCAGGTCGCTAAAAGAAGGGAGCGGCTGCTGAACTACATGCTTTTCCTAAGAGTCACTCCAACATTGCCAAATACATTTATAAACGTTGCTTCGCCAATTGTAGATGTTCCTTACCATATTTTCTTCTTGGCTACCTTTGTTGGGATCATCCCTGCTGCTTTTGTCACAGTCAGGGTACTTGTTCTTGCTTTAATACTTTTATTCACACGCATATGGTATTATTACTGAAAAGTTTGCCTAGCACGAGATTTCTGTGTCTAAAACAAGAAAACAAACTGAAGTAACAACAATACTAAGCAAACACAAATCTTTGCAGTAATTTTTCGGTTTTTATTTCCTTGAAACCTGAATTTGGGTATTCATTATAATCCCTGAATACTAACTATTTCGCCCTGTTCAGGCTGGAATAGCGCTTGGCGACCTGCAATCGGTGGGTGATCTCTACGACTTTCAGTCTATAATCACTCTATTTCTAATAGGTGTTGTGTCTATTACCCCTACGTTGATAGGCAACAAGGGCAAACCATGACCTTAAATGCACTGGATCAACCCACCCACTCACCCCTGTCCCGTCTTTCAATCAACTCTCTGGCACCATCCGATTCTATAACATATTGTACCAATCAAAATTGCAAGAGAAGTTTAAGCTTTGGATGCTATAGCTGGGAGACCTGTGATGAGTGATATTGGAGCATCAGTATGATTGTTTACAATCTGTCCTCTGTGAGGATGTAGTATTGATGATATACATGACCAGAGACCATATTCATGTTTTGTATCATTTGAAATGTATGTACCATTGTGCAGTCATTTAATAATTACTGCTTTTGTTTATACATATTTCATGTTGCAGTAAAACCATTTCTATTTGTGGTAAATCTGAAAAACTCCCTTTGTTAATTGTAACACAGTATATCAAAGACCCGCCCATATAAAGACAACTCTATATTAAACTAAACGTCCTGTCCTAATAGCTAAAGGGTCGAGAAAGACACACCATACGAAGAAAAGAAAGGAGCAAGCTACTGAGAGGGAACGAGCTGGAATCCGAATGGGAAGCAATGAGGCCAAGATTCAAGACTTCTATCAAATCAATGTTCAAAATGAAAATTATAAGATATGAACCGACAAAAACAAGTCATAAACAACTGGTAGTACTTCGGGTTGTTGATTTCCATCCCATTCGACTCGTGCAATCAATACGAAGGGGGTGCCTTCAACATACATAGCGTTGCAACCTTCACACAACCTGATTCGGAGAGCATGATGTGAACAGTGAAAAGACCCTTCTCCCGAGAGTCCATCATGATCATAAGTTACAATAATTGAAAATGTTACACGAAAACAACACAACACTAATCTCCTCCTGATACAAACCATGTCACATTACATTGAAAAATAAAATAAATGATTCTGAATGCCAATATGCAGTTTTCATGAGTTAATTGTATAGACCGATGTAAAAGCTAACATATGCTTTCAGCTACATTCGCATGAAATACATTTTTCCCCATATTCCTATGGGCTTTTCTTTCTTTTCTTGTTTTATTCTCTTCTTGGTTCGTGGGGAAAGGGGTGTTTTTCAATAGCCAATTCATACGGAGGTACGTTTGCACTAAGCTGAAGGGCCAGATTCAAGTCCGTGGTCAAGCTTTCTACTTAAATTTTCTTGCTTTCTTCTTCTGGCCAGCAGTGCCAGGTGTTCGATTATCCAGCTTCCGCTTTATTCCAACTTGTTTCGAAGTATTAGCAACCCGTTTTGCTTTTAGCTTTCTAGCAGCCACTGCTGGTCTTTTGCCCTTAACTGGCTTCTCCATAGATGATCCAGATTTTGACTTTGCTGGTGCATTGACTCTTGCAGGGGCCTTCTTCTGGGTGCCAGATTTGCTTGCCCGCATGCCCTGGTAAGACATACTGGCCTTAGCTTTCACCTTATTATCACTACCCGAATATCTGGAATCAGCTGCGAACTTCTTGGCAGGGATATTGTAGCTCTCTGGTAGCGAAATATTCTTTCTCTTCGAGGGAGTGGAATTTGATTTGGCATGAGACAGTCTCAGTTCACGATCCCGAAGCTTCAAATTATGTTTCTTAACTATAGAGTTAGCAGCATCCTGCATTTTCCAACAGAAAAAATTCCAAAATATTATTTCAATTGAAAGTACAAGTAATTAAAAGACACTATTATCTCTCAAGCAAAGCGGTAGTCATGCAAATCTTTCATCTTGACAGGAGAGACACGTTCAGACATTTCATCAGTTTGTGTAGAAATGATTACATAAACAGAACCTGTAAAATCAATTCTTTCAGCTTACCTCTGAGCTAATGTGGCATTTCTATGGAGTTTATATAACTCGTAAATCACAAACCACACATAACTTTGCAGTAACTAACAATCAGGGAGCGACCTTGTAATAGGAAAGATTCTCGACAAAATATAATTACCACTTTACGTTATACACTTCGACTCATTTTTAAAGAGGATATCACCATCCAATTCACATTAATGCACAAATATTTTACCCAACCAAGCAAGCTACAAACTGTTTATATTTAGATTTATGATATAATATAAATCAAATAAATATATAAATAAAGTAATATAATACACCTTATAACATCAGGTAAATAAGCCTATTAAAACTAATTGTAAATGCTCTAAAATTTACAAGTTTATAAGACAAGGACATGCGTATAAAGTGCGCTCTAGGGACATTGATTTACAAAAAGTTAGTTTAAGTATCTGGCAAAAAGATATGAGCAACAATAATACATATTCCATATAGTTTGAGTCCAAAACAAACAATGATCCTTGAGCATGATTCATAACCAACTTCCAATTGAAATATCTTAAGAATAATCCAAGCAATTCAAGCGGAATAAACTGAGTTTTTGAACTTGTTTTGGGTGTTTATGAACAGATTTGTGCTTCAGAAGAGGAAAGATAGGACTTTATCCAGGCAAGGGTTAGGCCAATCCACACAACATAAAGCCAAATTCTTGCAATGATCAATACTAGAATAAATAGATTACACAAGCATTCATGGCCTAATAAGAACTTCCCGGATGTAGGGAAGCTTTTGAGAAATCATTCCAAAATAAATCCTAAGTACATATATCCATTAAAAGTTCAGTAAAATTGCACCTAAGAGGTTCAAGCCCACGTGTAAAGTAACACAAAAGAATCATAGATTATTTTCTTTCATTTGGTAAGTATAGCTCATCATCCTTGTCTAGACATAATTGTATATTCTCCAGTAAATTAGACAAAGACACAAGAAAAAAAGGTACAAAGCAAGGACCAATGAGCATTATCACCCTAACCTAGCTTGAAATGATGGCCTTCCTAAGCATGGTTTAAAATTTCCCAGTGAGGAGCGCCTCGAGGCGGTAATTATAGTGTACCTTTTCAATGAGGCAGGTGCCTCGTTGAATGAGGTTCACACCACAATACACGAACATCAAGGTGAGTGAAGCGTGCGCCTCAGTTTTGTTGTGACCTTTGACTTTTTTCCCTCTTTTGCAAGTCTAAGCCCCCGTTTGACAACCACTATTTCAAAACTATTTAATTTATATACTCATTTTCAACCACACATTTACACAATAAAATATTTTGCACGTAAACCAAAAACTTTTCCCTACTTTTAATCACACGTTCTCAAAAAGTTCACTATTTAGAACTTTATTTTCTCAGAGTAATGGCTATCAAACAGGGGCTAAGTGTGAATTCCATATATATAAGGCTGTTCTCAAGCAAAACAAAAACAAAAACAAAAATTGGGCCAATCTATTCTTTTTAAATGTGCTTGTTTCCTCTTTTGTAAGTCTAAGCATGAGTTCCGTATTAAATTTTTGCTAATTGCAACTTTATTGATTTTATTTTTGTGTTAATTCAATGAAGAATTATTAAGATTCTATGTTTGATTTTTGTATTTTTTATAATTTATTGAATTTATTTTTTTGTTTGTAAGCCTCACCTCACGAAGGAAAAACGATTCAGTATCTATTTCTTCCTACTTAAACATTGATAAGAAGTTTAGAGTAAAATGAAGATCACTTAATATTTTACAGGTAAGATTTCACAGTAACATAAGGCACCACATGATTTCTCTAAATATTTTAATATCATAGAGAAGCTCATATAGCTTTTTAATTTCCATGTGATTGGTTTGAGAATTCAACTTTTAACAGCTTATTGGAATGCGTCATATCTCGCAAGTTTCTGCTTATTGTTTTAGTAAAAGTACTACATAGATGCATAATATGAAGATTTTACATTTAGTTAAACGATTTTGAAATTACTAATGCTGAAAATAGGCTTCAAACAAGAACAACAAGTGCAGGAACAGACAGAAGACAAGGGCATGCCTTAAGGAAGTTTAACTTTAGCTCATGGAAATTCCATGGCCTACTGCAGTTAAAATAAATGTCAGGCAGGAGCAGAATATCTAGACAAGCCAAATGCCTCAAAGCAAAACACATATAAGTGGTTCAGTTTACTAGTTATACCCTTGTTTTAAACAAGACATATGCAATCCCTTTCCCCAAGCTTGTGCCAGGATCTCGAACAACCCGAACAGCTTCAACGCTAGCTTCAAGATTTTTTATACCACTAAATAACTGATAAATCTCTTCATCCTGGAGCAAAGTGCACAAGTGTCGACATAACAATACTGAAAAAGAAAATCCAAGCAGCAGCAGCAGAGTTTGAAAAGATTCAAAACTTACCTTCACGTCAAACGGGAGGTTACCTACAAAAACAGTCCTCTTATTATCATACAGGGGAGAACTATCTCCCTTCAGTTTCTTTCGTGGTGGGCATGCCCTGTCAACACGGATATGATTTCCCCCAACCTGCACTCATGCACAGAACTCAAGTCATATACTTATCTTCAATGTAAGCAAAAAAGACGAATCTGGGAAAGAGGAAACCTACAACAGCCATATTATGGGCCAATGATGCTTGAGCACAGTCCTCCATTTTAAAAACAACATAAGCATGAATACTGCACAGTCAACAAATTGTGAGGAAGATATTGGAATGAAACACTTCTATATGAGCAAAATATGTTGCTCACAAACTAAGAGATCGTAGAATTGTTAAACAAGGATTCTGGTCCACAAAAACACAAAAGAGATAATTTAAAAAAAAAACCCCACACAAGAATAAGCAACAGCAGACACTAACCAACATCTAATTCAACTGGTTTGAAGCATCTTTTCAATAAGAAAAAGATGACACAGAACTTGTTTCTTACACCCAATGTTTCTCTTAAGAGAGATATATGCACACGTGTGTGTGTGTGTGTGTGTGTGTGAACGTACTTCTACAAACCAGTCAGACACTCTCTTCTGTGAATGCCCAATCTTGGCAGCTTAATAAAAAGTCCCAAGAGCTGATACATAAGTATTTCCTGGTGAATTCTGTGCATGCGTGGGTAGAGTGATCTAGTTATAGAACACTTTCATAGCAAAACGTCAATTATAATATCCTCAACACCTCAACCAGATAAACCACCGGAGTCAGATAAATCAACCAAAAGGAAAAGAAGTTACATTCAGTATCAAACCTGTCCGCATTTTCATTTATTTGCTTCTTGATTACAGCACCCTTCCTCGGTACTTTGCTCTGCAAGAGATAGTTAATTACTGTTCATGTCTATGTACAAGAAGATGCAAAAGATTACCAACTATTACATGGACAAGCAAGAAAGACCTACGTCAATTATTGGAACAGACCGAATCCTCACAGACTCGACTTCGCCAAACTTTGCAAACTCCTTGACTAGTGCCTTTTTCTTTATCTTCAATGGCAAATTGCCAACAAACACAGTCCTTAAAAGCTTATTTTCGTCATCAAACCCTTCCTTTGATACCATCATATCCTCAGGATTGTTCATTTTCTTTCTCTTCTCTCCTACCACATTATTCTCCTTCTCCTCCTCCTTCTCCTTCTCCTGCTTATCTGCCTCCCCATATCGGCTAGCCTCATACTCCAATTCCAACTCATCCCTCTTCCGTTTCTTCTTCTTTTTTTCATTTCCAATACCTGAGCCTCCATCTTTCCCATAGCCCATCATATGGGCATTTACTTCTACAAGATTTCCGTTTGAATCCAAACGTGAATTTCTCTTCTTTTTCACATCCAGTCCATCACTAGTCCCATTTTCTCCTAAATTATTAATGTCAGAGTTTGTTTTTCCTTCAGAATGATCTTTCTTCAATTTCTTCCTCTCCCCTGATAATTCCAAATCAAAGTCCAAACTTTCTTTCTTCTCTTTATCTTTCTTTTTTTTCTTCTTCTCCGTCAGCTCAGAACAATCCAGATTCCCCGTGGTTCCCTCCTTTTCAGAGTCTTTTTCTCCAGCCGCTAAACTCGATTCATCTTGCGGTTCCTGGGTTTTATTTTCTTGGGGTTTTCTTCTGAATGGATTATTTTCCGAGAAAAGAGAAAAAGTAGTGGCATTCTCTTCAATGGCTTCACCGAACAGGGTTTTGAAAACGCTCAAAGAATCTGAATTGGAAGAGTTATTAGTATTTGATTTTTCTTTTCGTTTCTTCGCCATTACGAGAGGAAAAGTGTCCTTGAGGAGGTAAAATTCTTTTGAGTTCGAATTGAGAAGAAGAAATTTAGGGTTTGTTTTAACAATTTTAACCCTAGTTTTTTCGGGCGGGGTTGGGCGCTAAAACGAGCAGGACTGGTGTGGGCCGGGGATGTAACGGATGGGATACTTTTAAAGCTACGCCAAAAAATAAATAAATAAATAAATAATAAAAATAAAATTGTTTACGAAAATGCCAAATTGTATTAAACTAGAGGGAAAAACAATCTAAAAAACAAAATTAAAAAGTAAATAAATGTATGTATGTTTTATTGACAGCCTCATATTTATATAAGTAGAGTTTCAATGGTACAATGATCATTTACAAACATAATTAATTAACAACGCTCCCCTTTGATTACACTATCTAAACAATATTTGTATTGTTAGTAACTTTATTTGATAAAAAAATGTTGATTAAAGGTTCGGCTTCCTTCTTTCCCATCTTTTAGCATTCCAAGCCCCTAATAACATAAAGAAAGCCATATGACAAGTAACAAATTCTTATTAACAAGTAATTAAACGTGACAAAAATATCAAACAAAGAAAAAATATAATTATTTTTGGAATATTAAAAACAGATGTCTCGTTTGATATGGCATCTTTTGAGTTGTGTAATACAAGTTATATTATCTTTATACAATATTTTATGTATCATTGTTCTTAAAAAATTCTATTTCTTCGAAGTATTATTATAATACTCTCTTGAATATTAATTTATAAAATTTTGCTCTTTAGAAGCAATGATATAATATTTCTTTAGAATATTAATTAGTAAAAAGTTGTGATTCATCAAAATAACAAAATAACCATCTCAAGTATACATAATCATATCGTGAATTAGCATCAGTAAATGTGGTAAGTAAGATAAATCACCTCCAGCGGTGGTTGACATGGGTCAACATACATCAGTTCGAATAATTGTGTAGCTCTTTCTTCTTTTCCAGTAAAGAGGAATTTAGTCATCTTATCTAATAGGCATGATTCATATTTGTCAAATGATTCAAAACCAGTTGAATCTAATATCCCGCTCTATGTAATTTGAAAATGTGTTTTTCATTTATATGACATAGTCTGCAATACCAGATATATGTGTCATTTAGATTATCACTTTTATACCTTTTTATTTTCTATACTCATTATAGAATACTTAGTATCTTGAATACAAGTATCGTGTTGTAATTTACAATAACCATAAAATATCATAACGAGATTAAAGGAACAACTATTGTTATTAACATTAATTAATAATTCATGTTCAAATATGAAATTAAATTAATATTCTTGGTAATAGTGAGAACAAAATAACATTTCTCTAATTCTAATACTAAAATTGGAGGCAATGACAAGAAATACGCTCCTACAAGTAATGTAGCGATCCTTGGTCTATTTTCAACGTATATGTCAACTTCCCCCTTCTGTAGTGGACTACATTCATTTAGTTTATGTATATTTGTACAAATATAAAATTCATATATGGTATTTAATGCCCAAGAAGCTATTGAAGCAAACATACGTCTTGCAATTTTTCTTCCAATAACCTTTCATTCCACAATGATATCAAGGGTCATTAGAGTTCCTAATGTCCTTATTTGATTTGATTGTCTTAACCATCTTAAATGATTTTCCAAAGCATCTTTTAAACTTCATTGTAGTTCCCCTAAAGGAATCAATGGCTAAAACTTGTCACTACTAGTTTTGATATTGAGTTTAACAGTTTTAAGCATATCCAACAACTCAATGAGTGTGCACTCGAGCTTATTCATTTTAAAATTCATAATTAGCTATGAATATCTCTCTAATAGAGATTGTAGAACTAAGTCAATACTTAGTTTATGCTCCATGACTGGACTCAATTAGACAACTTCTCAATGAAGTAAATCATAGCTGTTTGGAAGTCTCATATTTCCACACATGATCGTTTATCATACAAATTTTTTAGAAGAAAAATAATTGTGTTAGTATCCATACCCTCATGTTGTTTTTACAACTCAGTTGATATAGCTACAAGCATTACACATGTTGCAATATTATCGTCATCACTATATTTATTATAAATAGCTACGCCTTCCTCAATTGAGTCCTTAGTATATGTCTTTGGAAATAGATGCTCAAAGACATAACCAACTTTTCACGCTTAAAAACAAGATTCAGATTGCGGTGATAATAGAGAAAATTTGGCTCAATCAATTTATGGCATCCAATTTGCTTCTAAAATTCATATGATTACTCATGATTCAAAACTATAAATAACGAAAAATAAATAATTAATATATGTGAAAATGTATCAATTAATTTAATATGATCTTTATTAAATTAATTATGCTCCCACTATTTAACTCAAATTTATGTCCTTTCACATAAAGTTATGAAATATGTACTTGATTCCGAGTGGGTTAGAATTCCATTTGTATTATTGAGATCTTGAATGTATTCAACAAGTTTTATAAGACATTTGAGTAGATACTATTATTGATTATATCTCTATTCAACTCATAAATCATTAAGCGACAACTATTATATTCACACATCTTATGTGTTAGCTCAATATGCTTCTAAAATTTTATCTCTTTAAGCGTACTCAATAAAAGATATATTTTATAGTAAAACACGATATTCAAGAATATATAAAATTAAATAGTATCAAACATATCCCTAATAAACCAACTTTGAGTGTACTCAATAAGCTAAGATCATTTTAAAACTCTCGTTTTTCACTATAATGATGGAAAACGAATAATAAATCAGACTTAATATTTTAACGAGGGATTTTTCATATAAAGGTATCATCAAAATAATTATATATATAGTATGCAAATAAACATACATATAATAATGTAAAAGAATGTGAACTAATTCTATTTAACCTTCCCAAGTCTAGGAAAAATTAGTTGATCAATTCTTAGGGGGTATAATAATTGGCATGCAGGCCCATAATAATAATAACGAACTTGCAAGTCCGAAAAGATAAGAGCACGCAAGCCCATAAAACACATTTATATGGTCGAGTCCATAATAATCAATTAATTAAATATGTGTGTTTGAGCCACATTATTTTGGAAGAATGTATTCTTGAATAGTAGATTGATGAAGAATTTATGGTTGAAAAAGATGAAAAAGTTATTGATGTGATGGAAAATATTATTTTATTGAAGAATGTGTAGGTGAAAATGAGTAGAAGAATAAAAATGAAAATTTTAATGTGTACCAAACATGGGCTTATCATATAAATGCATTCCTATATAATATCTAAGTGGAGTGCTCTCCCTACCAATACTTTTGACAAATAAGATTGACAAAATAATATCGACCATTTACAAAAGCTAATCTAATGGTTTAAATATATTTCAATAATGCCATTTAAAACCCATATCCCCACCCAAAAAAAAAACATCATTTACCTTTTATAATCCTTAACCCACTCTCCCTCATTGGCGCGTCCCGCAATTCATCCTCTCCAACTCACTTTTTCTCAAACAACCTATTACTTGTGATATAGTTGTTGTTTTACAAAATTCTAAGATATTGAAAAAAGAATTAAGCCCTGCATACATGGCAATTTTTTCACAAGGGCTTACAGGCCCCTCACTGTAGTGGCCGGGCCCATCCCACTGTATTAAAAAATATGTGCCTCCTCGTGTGTGTAACCTGGCAGGGGCCAATGAAGCAGGCCCTGTACTTGTAGCATTACTCTTGAAAAAACTATACCAAATCGGGCAGCCTCTTGAAGAACGTCCTTATCTCTTACTGATGAATGCCGTCTATCTCTCCTGATGAAAGATGGATGAATATTAGCATACATAGCAGGAATTTAACTTGTGCTTCATTGAACCTCGAAATGCAAAATTGAAGTGACTAACAATTTGAATTACTAATTTCATTTTTCTTCTTTTGGATAATAAAAAGCTATTCCTTGCGTTGATCAAAGGAAAATAGTGTTATTGCTCATATGTATTCTGTATAGTGCATAGGCAGCAATGCAACAGTTTCATAAGATCAGAATTCAATTCTCGGCTATTGTACAATTTGACTACTACAAAAATCTCAAAATCTTTTAAAGCAACAACCATATTTCTATATGAAAATTATGTTGTCTTTCTTAATCGCTCTCTCCGTATTTTCTAACGCTTTATAAAGGAATAGAAATAGAATATTTCTTGTGGTAGAACTGGTTTGTGGAAACCCAAATATAAATCTTTTTGAGGGAACTCCATATGGTGGTGGTGGTTTGAGAAATGAATTTTCACTAGAGAAGTGGCTAATGTTTGTTTTAATTCTTGCTTGGGAGAGACGGGGTTGAGAAGAGAAATGAATAAGTAACGCGCCAATGAGGGAGAGAGGGTATGTAATATTTAAGGATTATAAAAGGTAATTGATGTTTTTTGGAGTAGGGATATGGGTTTTAAAAGGTTTTATTAAAATGTATTTAAACAGTTAGATTAATTCATTTATTTAGTTGAGATTATTTGTCAATTATATTAGTCAAAATTATTGGTAGGCTGAACACTGCCCAATATTGAATATTATATGAAAAGGTATTTCAAGTTTCTAGTAATTATGGTCATCTAAATTGATTTAGATAAATGGATCGAAACTATTGATTAATCAAATCAATCAATCAATTAATTTAATTAATGAGATTATTTAATTAAAGTCAAATTCTAATTAAATACCAAATTAAAATTCAGCTCTAATTCCAAAAATACATTATTGTGTGCTAATTTAATTATAATTAAATATCAATTAGAGTTCAACTTTAATTCCAATTGAATTAACATTTTAATTTATGATAAAACTTTTAAATAAAAAATTAATTAGGGTTAAAGTTTAATATTGAAGTTAAAATTCTAATATAAAATGTTGTCAAATTTAAACTAGGTCAAAATTGAAATTTAGGTCAAAGCTCTTTTAAAATCAAATTTATAACCTTTCTGAATTTATATTCAAAACCTTTTTAAAATTGCAATCTGACCCATGTTTAAAATTATTGATCAACCCCTCAATTTCTAAAATTACAAGCAGGCCCTTAATTTAAAAATTATGATTTGACCTCTGAATCTTATTGAAGGTAATGGCTCATAATTTCCTAAATTGCATAAAGAGCCCCCGTTCCCAAAATTCATTCAAGCCCTAAAAAAATTCTTAGCAACCCCGTCCCTAGCAGCATCAAAGGACAACAACGGCGACACATCGACAACTTCGTAGCAGTTGGGGCTACCATCAACGGCAAAGATTCACATCATTGTGAATAGTGATGCAAGCAGAGCTAGCTGCTTTGAGTATAGCAACGAGCGTTGTTGCCACGAGTTGTGGCGCTGCTGCTTCGTCACGCAGCCAATGTCGATGACACCTGCTGTCGCTAGCAGCACCAACGACTTCTTGTTTCCAACCTTATTTTTTGACCAAAAATTTACTTTATTTCAAAAATAAATTTTTTAAAAATGAAAATAACTTTTTTTGAATGGCTAAATCTAATAAAAAAAATATAAATAATCAACTTTTGATTGTTCAAGATGCAAAACCGTTTCTAATAAGCACAAAATAAGTTTTAATACCACTGGTAGGAATTTATTTATACATGAACAACAGAATTTAAAATAATTTCAGGATTTTTTGTGTTTAAATAAAAATTATGATAAAATTTATACATTTGCTAAATTTTGCAAACTCCTTTATTAATCTTGGAATACTAACAATCACAATTTCTGCACACTACAATTGTCCAAATGTCCAGCATCCAACGGTAATCCACATAAGAGAATAAGAACGAGAGGATATTGTTTCTCTTTTTTGGTACTAGTAAGATAATGAATGTGTGTTATAATTTCTTAGTCTAACAGATTATTAATAAAAGTTTAATTGGCTTGGTATGTCCCTTAAATTTAATTCGATCCAATATTTAATTGATTCAATTATTAAACTTGGTCCATAATTAATTTGGCTCATTAATAAGTAACTCAATTAGTTAATTGTATAAATGTTCAACACTTGTCAATTAATTAATTAGTAACATCATTGTTCTAGTTCTCCATTTTTTATGTGACCCATTAAATTTTCAATGTTTAACGACGTGAATTATTATTTTAATCTAATCAATATAAGATATATTAAACACCCTTTTAATTTATCATTATTAATTTAACTTAATTCATTAATTCACATTTGACGTCTAGTAATATGTTAATACAACACATGTAACGAAAAATGTCACGTGATATGACAAAATCAAATTTGTTCGTTTACCGTGAAACTACAATACATTCGTCAATATGATTCGATTAATTAGGAGATATAGAAGTGTGTCATCTAGATTATTAATCATATCTTTCATCCTACTACTAAGTCAATTTAAGATGAAAATTCTTTTTCGACTTACGGGCACACGTTAACCAAGGATTTCGTTGTTAACTTAACCGAACGAAACACGGATCATAATCTCTTACTAATTAAAAGTGGAAAATCCTCTATTAATCATTCATGTGATTTTTAACATATCCAAACGATGTCATATTAGATACTTTTCAAAGCGATATCTAATATTAGCACGTATAACTGTCATCATTTAAGACACTATAATAACACCAAGTTGAAGGACCAATTTGACTAATGAACGTTAGAGATAAACCACGACACTCAGATAGTTATTCATGTAGAATCTCTCCAGCGGTTCTCCAATATTTTATTCTTATAACAAAATATTCATGCACCAATTTAAATGTCACTATATTTTAGATTGTGAGACATCTGCTCATTTCACAAGTGAGAAATGACACCGTGATGATCAATTTGTAATACGGATATTTATATCTCATTATTACTTACTATGATAGATAATAAAAAATTCAATTTGTGTAATTTATTTCTCATTATCATAGGTCATTGTGATTAACAAGTTACTAAAACTTGAATCTACGAACTCTATTTAGTATAATTTGTTAGAATAATAATTTAAATAAATAATAGATCTGCCATAAATAAAATTTATTAATCATATTAAAAAAACGTTTACGTCCAAAATTGATTGAATCTAAAGCATAACACTTACAAAGGGATTAGAGTAATTTATCAATTACAACGCTCTTGATTGGTGCTTTGTCAAATGTAAAACTATGGATTTCATTCTCACAATTAAATTATCGAATAACACTCGTTAAAACGTTAAAAATATTTGAACCATTACGAGGATTCAATGACTTTAAAAGTAAATCATTTTATGCATTATCCATAATTTATCTACCTAGCGTGCATTAGTAGCTATTAAACCTTTATGGTTATAACCGGAACACAGTCAAATGTATTTTCGTACAAATTATAAACATCCGAACGAAAAGTGTTTTCAAAATAGGATTTGTATCTGGGTTTGAATATATTATTTTTGAACTTAGCCAAACATATGCTTTCCACTAGCTAAATGAAAACTTAGCCAAACATATGCTTTCCACTAGCTAAATGAAACTCACCACAAAATATAAACATCATCATGCCTTCGCGACACGCTTATGGTGAATAGATCCAATCGTTAAGACCTGAATTAGAACTTATACCACCAGTAGAACCAAATTGGAGTTGAGATTGATTAGTTTACAAAGCTGCGTGTTTGTCTATACATTTTTTGTAGTGCTTGTTTAGATGGATCATATCGATACATTTTGCCAAGTTAACCTTTATTTGTGGTATTTACATTGTATTTTGCAATTTGGCTATCCATCTGAAGTACTTGTTGGAAGCACCAAACATTTCATCAAAATCACTAGTGTCCAACAATCTTCTGTAATTCGTTTGGAATACGAATAATATATGAAAGAAAGAGGTAGAAATAGAATATTATATTTTTTACTAGAATTGGACAGAAATAACTCAAATAAAAAATTTAGAGATAATGAAACTCAACATTGCCCAATAAAAGAGTTAATATGAAGAAGCGAAGATTGTAAAAATGGTATTGTAGATTGAGAATGTAGAGAAAATTGTGGTGCGGGAAAAAATGAAGTGGTGAGGGGATCTTATAGAAAACAAAAAATTCCTTAAAATAAATAAATAAATATCATATGATCTTTAGCCAATGATCATTTAAAAAATGACCGTTAGGGCTGGCCATGAACATTAAGCCAGTCCAAGTGATCATTTATGCCACGAGCCGAGTTGGCTCGTAAGAGGGGGTCGTGGGCCTAGCCCAGAGTTGTAATGCTAGCCGCCTCGTGGCTTTCACAAGCCAACCAAGTTCAACTCTTGAATTTTTTTGTGATTGGCTCCACGCTCGGCTCGATCCTATACGAGCCTAAGCAGCCCCTGGATCGAGCCGAGTCGAGCAAGCTCCCCAATTTTGCTTGACTTATTTGCCATAACTACAAGTATCTAACTGTTATAATAATGATTATTCAATCAATAAGTAACATTAAATTCTATGTGGCATCACTAAGCGAAACATGTCTCTAAACTATATTATTTATATAATGATGTTGGTTGTATTGACCTATGTGTGCCCTGTACAACCAGCAAAACCCTTATTTATGATGCCAACTCAACAAATTTGGGGAGTCAAGAATTGAAAACTGTACATATTCGATGAGAAAAAACATACGGAGGGGCTCTTGTGGTTAAATTTTTGGACTTAAGTAATATATGGCCTCACATTTCATTTTCGATGTTTACTGATTTGGCATAATAAATAACGTTATTTGATGACATACATGCATTTAATGTTTTTTAATTATCGAGTGACTATTAGTGTAATAATTAGAAACTTGAGCAACTAATAGCGTAAAATAAAAACTCTAGTGACCATTTACGTAATTGCTCAAAGTTCAGTGGACATTGGTATTAGTAACCCCAATTAAAAAAAATAAAAACTTGAATACTAAAATTGGAATTTGAAAATAAAAATAATAATAAACTAAAGTAGCTGATGTAATTTCCTCAAACAGATATTTTGAAAAGGCATGTAACGTTTCCTTTTGTTAGGGTTAAAGAAGTGTATATCTAATTTGCTATAAGTTCTTCGAACGTGCTTAAAAGTAAAGAGGAGGTTGTCAAAGTAATGTCCTCGCACACAAAAGAAGTTTGCAATTTACAATTTATGAGATCTTTGTTATGGAAAATGTAATAGATCGTTGGTTTTTTGAATAGGCAGTCAATCAAAGATTGATTCAAAATTTAATTCAAATCCAATATGGTACCGATGGACATATAAGAAATGTATTGAGTTATTCTTTTTAATAAAATTGCAATTTTAAACATAGAATTCAAATGGATCAAATGTGAATGGATACTCCGAATAATAAAATCATAATAAAATATATACCAAGAGATGGTGTTGGAGACAAGAAAGATAATTATCAGTCCAATCAGAATCAAAACTTGATGTAACGGTTGAGATCAACGAAAAGCAAGACCATTGCGAATATTATTTTAGACCTTGGCAATCTTAGTCCCAATGACATAAAATTGTACAATAGAATTTTTGACCCTGATCTTAAATTTGGGAATTATTGAGAAAACTTTAAATTTATTAGTCACGGTTAATAACCAAGATTATTTTATGTAATGGTCCACGAATGGAAGAAAGACCACTTATTGAAAAATAATGGACAGTCTTTCAAAAATATGTATACAATAAATCTAAAAGGACTGAGACTCTTTTAATTGGAAGTTTCAAAAGCAACTATTGACTTTTAGGATTATGACACAAATAGAAAGAAAATTTCAATTGATTTGATTGCATGGGATGTTTTTTCAAAGACGCGACACCATTAATTAATTTTTGTGAAGTGTAATGTCTAGACAATACCGATTGTTTTGACACCAAGATATGCTTGCTTAGACACCGATTTTGTATCCCTTATGACGTTATTTGTGCTCCGAAACTACTAAATTTTTTTTATGAAGGGCAACGTCTAGACCATGCCGGCCATCAATAAAGGTTTTGACACCGAGATATGCTTGCTTAGCCACCAGTTTTGTATTCTTATGCTTGATCACTCGTATACGTTATTTGCTAACACACGAGGAAAATGAATCAAATCCAACTGAGTTTTGTAAGATCATGAGACACATAACAAGTTATGCTGTATTGAGTGGACAACATTATCAAGGGAAAAAGAATTAGAGATTGGAACTTCCAGTATGTGTATATACAAACCTGACCCATGGATCAAGTTCCTTCATAGGGCTCGCAAATAGTATTGTTGTCGAAGTCTGCTGTGGTGAATTAAGAAGCTCGAAGTCATGGCCTGGTTAACTCCTCTATCCATGCAACATGACAAAGTTGCTAATTGTAGGTTGAATGTCAAATTATTGGAAAGTGTACTAATGGTGACCCATATGCA
The DNA here is from genome assembly GCA_903798385.1 of Fraxinus cuspidata. Classification (NCBI taxonomy): domain Eukaryota; kingdom Viridiplantae; phylum Streptophyta; class Magnoliopsida; order Lamiales; family Oleaceae; genus Fraxinus; species Fraxinus cuspidata. Next base: position 20,721 of record CAIGRP010019283.1, read on the forward strand.
TGTATTCCTTCCCATAGTTCATGTTACATATGTCCCGCGCTTAGCTTGCTTGCTTTTGTGCGTGGGAAGGCTGCCTTGAGGACTGTTGTCGCAAATAGTACTGTTGTCGAAGTCTGCTGTGGTGAAGTGAGAAGCTAGAAGTCACGGGCCTAGCGAACTCCTCTACCCATGCAGCATGGCAAATTTGCTAATTGTAGGTTGAATGTCAAATTACTGGAAAGTGCACTAAAAGTTTCCTTTATGCACATGGGCGGACCCTGGGGGCACGTGCCCACCAACTTTTGAGATTTGTTTTATATATAAAATCATGTGGTATCAATTAAAATCTAAATTTTAATTTAAATCAATTTCGCAATTAATTTTAGTAACATATTTCATGGAATCCATGACTATTTAACTTTTATTAAAATTTACTAAAAATTTGATTTTAATTTCCACCAAACAAGAGAAAAATCATAATAAATTTGACTTGCGATAACATGTTAAATTTAAAAAAATTTCGACGATAGTACGCTAATCGAATCTACAAATTATTTATATCATCTCAAAGTTTATTTCGAGAACTACATTATATCCATATCGGATAGTCCAAACAGATATCGAAAATAGTTAAAAATACGTTAAACGTGGGTCATAAAGAAATATGTCTAACTCGCACTTTTCTAAAAAAAAAATTCAATTATTTCATTAACATTTATTATTTTTGCAATACAAATTTCTCAATATAATTTTCATCATTTTATTATGAAATTTTATATAGAATATGACATCACAAATTTTACATCCGAAAAAGTCATATCTAATGTAAATTTTCGGATGCAAAATTACATGTGGTATGATTTTTTTGGACATAAATTTTCGATTGTAAAATCTCACAACTTCTTTGCAAGTTCGATTGTGTCCCCCTAACTTTAAACTTCTGCGTCAGCCCCCATTTATGCATGTATTGTTTTAAGCTTCCTTCCCATAGTTCATGTTACACATGTCCCGCAGTTAGCTTGCTTGCTTTTGTGTGTGGGAAGGCTGCCTTGAGGACTGTGGCAACTCGTGGCCGAAGGGCGGTCCATTACATAGAACCACAGTTATTTCCAGTGGCAGTGTGACTGGCTTTAGTTGGTACAGTTAGCCACATCAAGTGCTTAGGAGGATAACATTCCCTTGCATTATGGCCTCTCTTTTCATATAATTGACAAATTATGGCAGGATTGTTATTTGATGATTTGCCTTAGTTGTGTCCGATGTGATTGAAACCATTGGGATGTCACACAACTTGGTTGTTGCCGCGATTTTGGTGATAGTTCTTTCCTAGTCGGGTTTGGTTGCCAATGTTTTTGGATTGAGTAAAACTGGCAGCAATGGCAGTGATACCGCTGGTTGAGTTATTCTCCTCTCTTGAGAAGCAACTCGTAGTCCATAAGCTTGTCGTTGAGCTTCGAAACTATGTCTTGAGCTTCGACAGCTGCAACTATTTCCTTGAACTGGGATCCTATGCCATTAAAGGCATGGATGATGAGTTGAGACTATGGGACAGGTGCGTCAGTAAGGGTGTCAGACTATGCCAAGGCATCTCCAAGCCTCAACCAATGTCTTTGAGGAGCTGGCCAGAGGTCTCACCCTGTCTGAGAATGAAACAAGAATTGAAGTTCCCTCATTCCAAGATCAATATAGAAACTAAAAATCCCTTGAACTGTGACAGATTAGTTTCAGCATTCTCAGAAAACACAGCAAACAGATCCAGAAAATAAAAAAAAGTTTAACCCTTAGGGAGAATCTAAAGACATAAAACACCATTTTACACGCGCATTCCATTTTCATCACATGAACAAAAAGATTTCTTGTTCTATAATTTATCCATGACTGCCCGTTGAGGAGATTGTGCAACATTTTTAGCCAACAGCTCAGAAGCATCAGCAAGGCCCTGTAACATTCTTAATATCTCTGAGGTATTCTCCAAGTAGTATTTGGCCTTGCTCGGTTTCTGTCCAACAGTGCAAGCAAACACTTCAGCAACTGGGGAGAGAGATTCATTGGCCATGGCTTGCATTATTACCTCGAACATATCCTCATCTGATCGGTCATCTCCTATACAAAGAACGAAATCGGGAAGCACTTTCTTTTGTCGCATTGTTGCCAGGAGTTGTGCTGCCACTAGGCCTTTATTTACCCCCTAGTTGAGAGCAGATGGTAAAAATATTGTAAACAGGATTAGATCAAAATCTTGTGTATCAAAGTAGTAAATTTGACATGTGCGCAAGTAAAATAAAGTATAAAACAAGAAAAATATGAAAACCAAATGGAACATGAGAACAAAGGGATCGCCCACATGAAGAAAACTTGATAATGTATATGGCATTAATTAAGTAGCCCAAACCTCATTTCAATGTGACAGGAGCTTCTCGTCAGGCTCAAAAGAGTTTTGACACTAAGCTTAAAATCTACCTGGAAATGTACTTCTGAACAAGTAGCTTTATGGACAGACAGTATACATAATCATGTGCACCGAAGAAGGCAACCATGCATAATTCAGAAAATTCCAGGGGCATATACAAAATCAGATAAACCTTCCAAAACCAATTCAACCACAATCCAAAACAGCAACTCAAACTGAATTCTAGAATTGTTGATTCATAGGCAATAATTATTGCATTCGGTCTCAAACAAATGTCCAAGTTCACATTGTTGATTTGAAGGCAACGGATTTTGGTCTCAAACAGGATGCCCTAGTCTGACTTGGCACATCTTCTAACAAAAATATTTCCATTTTCTTCCGAATATATAATACTCTTGGGGACAAGTTGAGTCTCATTTCGCTATTTTAATTTTATAAATGGATCACAAGACAAGGTGCGGTGGAGCTGCTCCATATGGATATTTTCACAACCTCTAATGCCCGCAATTTGAAGTAGTAGCCATATGCGTTCACTTATTAGGTCCTAGTATTAACATATCTAACAAATTCTTAGCAACTTTTTCAGTTTGTCACTAATGATTGGAAATATCAGAATCCATGGCGTATCCTGGATCCATGATTTCATGAGAAGATATCAGTCAAACCAAAATATGATAGGAAAGCAAGACAAATGGAAAGAACAGCAAATAACACAATGCACAAATTTATGTCATTCGTCTCTTTGAAACCTTCCTCCATGAGCCATGACAATGAATCTACTTGAAACAATGTATACCAAGGATTTCTCGTCTTCTTACACCCGAGTCCTCTTTACTCCTGAACTCTCTTCGTAACAATGGGAAACTCTCACAACACGAACAATTAAATCTTTATGTAGGCACTATATTTGCGCCAACGAGTGTGCTTGACTAACCTATGGAGCTTTTTCAGCTTACTCAGGGGTAAGCTGATGATAATCTAAAGGTAATTTCCTCCTAGTTTACAGGCCATGTGAAACTTAAACCAGGTTAGTTCATAATTCAGGTCACAATAAAAGACATTGCAACAGCACCCAGCAATAAATTAATAACATTATTAAAATCTAATCTCGTAGCACTATAAAATAGATAACTCAGAATATGGGAAGAAAAGGAAAGATTGCGTCCTGACAAATGAATCCTTATTTTTTAGTTTAATATGATGAGACCAGTACAATTATATACACCGACATCTCCAAAAAATACCTAAATCTTTGTTGATATTCAAGTCTATAATAAAGAAATTTTAACGCAACAATCAAGTTTGCAAAATTATAGTTGTAGTAAGAAGTCCTTAAATCCACTTCCATGTGGTTTCTGAAAAAATTCGGCAATACTTGATTCAACCAGCTAGCCTGCAAAAGTGTCAGCATGTAGATCTTTTTATTAAGTTACTCGGTCCTGATCACCTACACCTTTTCAAGTCCAAACTGTCCAATTTAGGCGTGTCCACACTCCAACTTGAGGAGCAATTTTGTGGTATTCATATTGTTGTAAACTTGAGTCTGACATTTTGTAGGCATAGATATAGACATAACATAAGCTTGACTGCAGAGACTTTTATGAAGTACTAATCCCATCATATTGGAATAACGAATGCTTATTCAATTCTCAAGAAAATCGCTCACTGTGTTTTTTCTCTTGATTTCCCAGTTGCAGTCTTTTGTCAGTAGGGATGTGGTTGTTGAGTTTCACGTTACTCATAAAGGCAAAATGGGCGCTTACCATCAGCTTTATGCTTTTGATGCAGTGGAAATTGGGAACAAAATTTATTCATTTACCATAGAGCTTTCTTCTTCAGTTTGATTACTATGGATACATTAAAGCTTTTGACATTCAGAGTTCGGTAATTTCACTGTACCATGTAACGAAGTGAGGTTTTTCAGCCATCTCCCCGACCCCTAGATTAGCTTTCAAAGATTCTATTGCTCGTTTTTCCGCAATAAGTTCAAAATGAAGGAGAATTAACGTGCACCATGTTTTTGCCTTACTATCATCTCCATACATTCATTTAGACTTCGAACTATAACCTGGTCAAAAGGCATCTTTAGCATAATTCTTGAGAATTGAGTCACTGAACAAATATCATTCACATATATGACGTGATGAAAAAAACTGATGCTTTTCAAGTAATAAGCTGGTACACTAACCTGAGGCTTTACTTCCACAATGTGTTGACCGCTCTTGACGGAAACAGGTTCATTTGCCAGAACACTCTCCAGGTGATCTAGAAGCTCCTTAGCCTGACACGAGCCAAAATCTCGATCTGCAAGTTGGTAATTCCAGACAAGTGCACTCTCCTTGGATTCTATGAAAGAACCATCAGTAGTTTCTGTGTATAGTTGCATTACAGGCTCAGCAATCTGTTTCCAATAAAAATCTTGCACAGCAACACAAGTTTCCCAGTTCATATTGTCGTTTGACCTAAAAAATGAAAATAATCAAATATTTGATAGGGTGACGAAAGATTTTATCTTGGAGCATAAACTATATCAAAGTCAAGTTTTCATCTCAATTAATAATTCTGCATGCTTACGATTCCAAAATCCCATTTTATTTAACTGTTTCTCTGTTTTCTTTTGGATGTGACAACTTACAGCTTTGACTTTGAAACAAAATAACACCAAAGAAGACCAAAGTAAGATTACAAACCTTACAAAATAGCCATGTTCAGCCGCCATGCCCAAATTTTCACAGGATGAAAACCATCGCGTTAAGGTCTCTTTGTTCTTTCCACTTACGATGAAAACAACATTCTTGGAATCTCTGCATAGTTTGTTTAAGATTCCAATAGCCTCGGCATTTGGACTAGTATCAACAGTGCTTTGCAGTATGCCATCATAGTCCAAAAGAATTGCACGGCTCTTTGTTCTCTTGTAGGCGGATACAATGTGTTCAACTGTCAGCTTCCTGAAACTAGGATCTAAAGCAATCACACGGAATCCCAAACCAAAGCCGATACCCCAACACCTCCTCCTAACATGATCCCTGCATGCCCTTTCGAGGTCTAGCAAAAAACTATGGGCCCAATAGGCAACATCATGACTACTTACATACTTATAGTGCTTATCATGTCGCATTTGCTTCTCCAGGTCGGCGATTATCAAAGCTGAATCCATAGCTTCAGCTACAGAATCGATGTTCCAGGGGTTGACCCGAATTGCACCACTAAGAGATGGAGAACACCCAATAAACTCCGAAACCACCAACATGCTCTTCTTTGGTGCAGATGGATCCAGGCCCAAGGTTTTATCTAGCTTATCGGTTCCTTGTCTGCACACAACGTACTCGTAAGGTATCAAATTCATTCCATCCCTTACTGCAGTGACAAGACAACACTCTGCAATTACATAGTATGCAATTCGCTCATAGAAATTAAGTGAAGTATCAATCAAAACCACTGGTTCATATCCGGTTTGTCCAAATAGCTGGTTAATTCTATTAACTGTGGCATAAGTTTCAGATCGAATCTCCTGTACATCTTTCCCTCGACCTCTGGCAGGGTTTGCAATTTGAATTAACATAATCTTACCTCTCTTATCAGGATGCTGAGTAAGCAATTGCTCAAAGGCCAGAAGCTTCAAGCTAATTCCTTTGAAAATATCCATGTCGTCGACCCCAAGCAAAACAGTCTGACCCTCATATTTATTCTGTAACTCTGCAACCTTAGCCTCTGTCTCTGGAATATCCAGCACGGAGCGAAGCTGACCCATGTGTATCCCAACTGGAAGAATTTTGATGCTGACAGTACGGCCATAGTACTCGAGTCCTATGTAACCACGTTTAGATTGATATGATACCCCCAGCATTCTACTACAACACGAAAGAAAATGTCTTGCATAATCAAATGTATGGAAGCCAACGAGGTCAGAGTTCAATAGTGCTCGAAGAAGTTCATTCCTTACAGGTAGAGTTCGATATATCTCTGATGATGGGAATGGACTATGGAGGAAAAAACCCAGCTTCACCCTATTAAACCTCTTCCTTAAGAATGTTGGTAATACCATCAAATGGTAGTCATGAACCCACACAAAATCATCATCAGGAGAGATTACTTCCATTACTTTGTCTGCAAATATTTTGTTCACAGAAACGTAAGCTTGCCATAGGGAACGGTCAAACCTACCACCAAGATCTGGGGATAGAGGAAGCATGTAGTGAAATAAAGGCCACAAATGTTGTTTGCAAAAACCATGGTAGAATTTAGTGAAAAGCTCGGGAGGGATGAAAGCCGGGACACATTTGAAAGTTTCGAGCAAAGTTTGAGCCACATCATCCTGTTCACTCGGCTCAATTTCTTCTTTCAGACAACCCACATATATTACTTCCACATCTTCTCCTAGACCATCTTTGAGTTGTAAGAGAAGGGAGTCCTCATCCCAACTAAAATTCCAACCCATCTCACCATCTGATCTCCGATGTGCCCGAAGTGGGAGTTGATTCCCAACAATGATCATTCGCTCTTGGGAAATAGACGACGGGGCATCGGATCCAATGTTACTTCTATTTTCATCATCTAGCTCATACAACACTCCAGCTACAGTTGCGACTCGAGAGAATTTCTTCCCCCGACGGCTGAAGGTTGGTGAATCACCAGAGGTAAGATCCAATAAGTTGGAATATGACCTTGAAACCATTACTTACAACTATAGATATCTTTCGACCAAGCAAACGAGCAAGTAATTGGAGCAAGAGAAGGTTTTCTTTCCTTTATACAATCGATGAAAGCCAGTTCTACAAGCGTAACCAGGTGATAAAAATGAGAAATGTGCACCCACAAATAACACATGCAGAAGAAATGAATTAATGAAATAATTGCCAACAGAGTAATATCAGTAAATGATTATACCATCTAACCATAATCTTCTTTCGGAAAAATAATTAGACATATCAACTTAACCATTGACATGATTCTAATTCTACATACTAAATAATTTAGAATTTCCTCAAAGAAAGAATAAGCTCATTAAATTAAGAAATCATAGAAACAAATTCGAAATTAACCATAAACAAATTAAACCGTGAAAAATTACCAGTAAAACATAACCCAATCAATCAATAAGTCACCAAATAAGCCCACAACAACAGGTCTTTCTAGGCAGAATCACTGATTTAGAAGGCAAGAAAAGAGAAATACACAATCAACCCATCTTCCAGCAAGAGAGATCCAAGTTCTAAAATCTTAAGATTCACAAATTGGAAAGAAAAGTATATATGGTATAGAGGGAAAATACTGTTGCAAGTGGTTGCAGAAAGTAGGCAAGAAATGAAAAAAAAAAAATACACAAGAAGCACCCATAAAGCTATTATTTGTTACTATAAATTGCTTACCTTCTCAGAAACTGAAAGATTGGCCTTAAGAGAACCAAAGATTCTCAAGATCAGATTCCCGTCATCAGTAAACACTAACTGCATCAAGAAAAGTCATTCTTTTAAGCCCTTTTCTTTATGGGTTTTCACAAATGCTCAAATTTCTATCTATATATTATCTTAAAGGTAATGTCTTTATAGAAAGAATCAGAATCTTTTTCTCGTACGCATACAGAAGCAAGCAAAGGTTGTGTACGATAGACTGAGTGGGGCTGACGAAAGCACAGAGAGTGAACATTAAACTGCAATTTCAACTCTCCTGTAACTTTAACCATGGTTAAGATCAATGCAATCATAAATAAACCCAACAATAGTGATTCCACCAAACTCAAAATCAACTAGTCATTGAATTCATGCAGCGCGAAAGATCGCGTTTCAAGCATTCGCTCATCAATGAATCTCCCACAATTCTTTTGGGCCAATAATTGAATATGATATACGTAACACGCGCTTAGCAATCAAGTATATGAATCAAATTTTCTCGGCTTGTCCGCTGGTTAATTTTTTTAATCAGGCGCCAGTTTTTGAGATGACTTGGCAACGCTTTGTCGGGATCCTCATATAATTCAACCCCCATTTTATTGAGAATGTACGCTTCGGTGCTTGTATTCTCCATGTTACATTCTCTTTTACTAAAATTTTACTTTTTTACAATCAAATATTAATTTTAGTCATATTTTATATAATTCATAAATATTATTTACTTATTAATCACTTACTTTTTGGAAAATAAGGGATCGATTAGTTTGCATTTCAATTTTGAGTTTTGAGTTTAATTTCAATTTTTTCGCTTTGATGGTCTATTTTAAAAATGTAGAAAATATGTTTAGTTTGTCATTATGAAAACTATTTTTTAAAAGAGAAAACTAAAAAATGCACTTACTTTGAAGCTTTCTAAAAAAAAAAAAAAATTGACATTCTATTCAATAAATTTGATTATTTAATAAAATTGGACAATTTTTATTAATATATTATCAACTAATATATATACATTCAAAAGTTGGGGAGTCGTACAAAAAATCACTTGAAAAATAGAATAAAACAAATAATAAATTAACTTGACAAAAATAGAAAATAAAAATTAATTATGTAACTGAGAATTACATACTGTGATTGTGAAGGATAAGATTGCAACAAATAGTTCAATAGCAAGTGGACTAAGATTACATGTTTAAATATTAGTAACATAAATAAATGCAGATGAAAAATTAAAACAATAGAATAAATTTACGAAATCATGTATGAGTAGTGACTAGTCATTCTACATTTGTATAACAATTTGATTTCTGACTTTTCCGATTTGAAATTCTTGACTAGCGTCAAATTCACTTCTTGATTTTCACTCGACTCTAGCACATTTTCAAATGTCATATTATATGATGAATATTGAACAAAAAGATTAATCAAAGCCTTGCAAATGAGGTTATATATTGTGAAACATGCAATAAGGATTTGTCATTGCTTACTAAGTGAATAATTGGTAATTAATTTCAAGATGGAAATTTTTGCCTTTAACACTCTATTGTAATATTCAGTAATGTCCGACGTGAGTGTCTATAGTTGAATAACTCTTTCTTTACATGCGATCTTCCTTGGATGCGTGCAAGTTTTTATTTCAAGTATAGCATCCTATATTCATTTTCGTTGTTTGTGCTCATACAAATTGTGGATTATCAGTGCATCATACATGCCTCAAGTTTTTCACCTTAACTAATATCGGGTTCCTTGCATCGATATTCATTAGGTATCATGTGATTGTACTGTGAGTATTTATAACTTATTTATTATCCTCATTTTCCACAAATTTATGCACATTCCTTCTAAAAAATCATTTTCCACAAAAAGATTATTCAAAGCGCGCTACTTGCAAATGAAGTTATATATTGTGAAACATGTAATAAGGAATTGTCATTGCTTACTAAGTGAATAATTGGTAATTAATTGCAAGCTGAAAATTTTTGCCTTTAACACTCTATTGTAATACTCAGTAATGTCCGACGTGAACGTCTATAGTTGAATAACTCTTTCTTTCCATGCGATCTTCCTTGGATGCATGCAAGTTTTTATTTCAAGAATAGCATCCTATGTTCATTTTCCTTGTCCTCATACAAATTGTGGATTACCCATACATCATACATGCCTCATGTTTTTCACCTTAACTAATATCGGGTTCCTTGCGTCGATATTCATTAGGTATCATGTGATTGTACTTAAGAGTATTTATAACTTATAATTATCATCATTTTCCACAAATTTATGCATGTTCCTTCTAAAAATCATTTTCCACAAAAAGATTATTCAAAGCGTGCTCCTTGCAAATGAAGTTATATATTGTGAAACATGTAATAAGGAATTGTCATTGCTTACTAAGTGAATAATTGATAATTAATTGCAAGATATAAATTTTTGCCTTTAACACTCTATTGTAATATTCAGTAATGTCCGACGTGAGTGTCTATAGTTGAATAACTCTTTCCTTCCACACGATCTTCCTTGGATGCATGCAAGTTTTTATGTCAAGTATAGCATCCTATACTCATTTTCCTTGTGCTCATATAAATTGTGGATTACCGGTGCTTCATACATGCCTCGGGTTTTTCACCTTAACTAATCTCGGGTTCCTTGCATCGATATTCATTAGATATCATGTGATTGTACTGAAGAGTATTTGTAACTTATTTATTATCATCATTTTCAACAAATTTACGCACGTTCCTTCTAAAAAATCATTTTTTAGTTGTTTTTCTTCATCTAATGTTGGAGGAAGTGATAATTGTATTTTGCACGATTATTTAAATAAATAAACTTAGCCCTTGTTTGGTATAGATTAAAATTTAATTTGAATCTCAAGTCAAAGTCAATAATTAATTTTAATTACACATTTCGTGGGATTCACAATTTTTCAACTACACATTGCATCTTTTTTTTTTAAATTAAATTCTATTAAAAATTCGATTTAATCTACACCAAATTCGGGCTTAAATTGTATTTGCAAATTTGAGCGAATTTCTATTTAATTTAGTATAAATATAATCAATATAGGTAAACCTCAATGTGGAGGCATTTGAAGAAAAATGGATGATTTTAGCCTAATTGGAGTTGAATTGGAGCATTTGAAGTTAACCAGCTTGCACGAGATTAATAAGAAGCATTAATGAAACAATCAGAGGAAAGTTACAAGTTTCAAAGTGGAACTCAACTTTTGAGAAGATTGAGAACTAAATTACACATTTTTAAACTTGCAAAGGACCAACTTTGAAGGATTAATAAGGTTCGAGGATAAACATGGAAGTTTTTGGAAGTTTTGTGATTAATATTGAAGATTAGGATGAAAAATAATCTCGATCAAAAATCATGAAGCAGTGACCAAATTAAAATAAGCTAAAAAGTTCAGGATTGATTGCGATTTACAAATAGAATTTCTACATGATTTTTTGTCTATTCTACTAATTTTGACGTTTTGAGTTCATCTATGTGATTAAAAATTAAAAATTCCATACTTAACTTCGTGTTTGGGACAACAACACATTAAGCCACTGCTTGACAGTCACTAAAACAAAACTCTTTTTTTCTTCTTAAATTCATTTTTAACCGCATATTCTGACAATAAAATATTGTACATGTAAATTAAAAAAAAAAATTATATCTTCTAATTACACATTCTCTAAAAAATCAATATTCTAAAACTCATTTCCCTAAAAAAAAACTCATTTTAGTGGTTGTAAAAAAAAAGGTTAAACGGAGAGCGAGGAGAGAAAATTATGTTTTTTATCTTCTCCGATTTTCCCAAAAGTTTGGAGTTCAACCTAAACTTTAAAGCCTCATAACTGTTTGTTTTAAATCAAAATTTAGATTTTAGTTGGAAAGCTCATTAAAATATATTTCTAACCAAACCAATCTTATTGCATAATAATCGATGTACATAAAGCAGTGTATTATTATTATTATTATTATTATTATTATTATTATTATTATTATTATTATTTATTTATTTATTTATTTATTTATCCTGAATGCAGTAAATTTAATATATATGCAAAATCAATTAGGGTTTTAATTTTCTCCCAAATGAGAAAAATGATAATTGATGAAATTTTGCAATGTGAACTCTAGAGCATATCATATACATAATTCCAAAATTTTGTTAATTTTAGACATGTATATTAAAAGAAGCAATTAAAGACTACATAAAATTTTAAAATTCAACATACAAGATTCATAACTCAATTGAATCATGTAAGTGCATATTTAAACATGAATTACAAAGAATTCAATCTATAAGGCTTCGATGCCAATGAAAGAATTGCGAAACATGGTTGAACATAAATTCGATTAAAAAATTCTTACTTCAAAAATGATGAAAATTTTCAAGATCATTGTAGTTGAATCCACCTTACTTTTCAAATTCCAAAATCAGTATTTTCTTGTTCTTCAATTGTTTCAACCCTGACCACAATGGAAGGAATTATTATCAACAACCTAAGTGCCTAAATTTGCTAGTTTCCATGCCAAATATTAGGTTCTAGGAACTTAGTTTATATGTGATTTTTCATACAAATTTTACATAATTTCTTGCCATCTTTCTTCTCTTCTTGTCCTTGACAATAATTGAAGGTTGTATGGGAGTTAAGGGAAGTTATGAAGAGTTGTAGGTTTGAATTCTAAGTTCAAACCATTCTCTCCAATGATGTTTTACTGATCGGGTCACTACACATAAACGACCCACATCCTATATTTTTTAACATTAGGTTAGACAATTTTGGAGAATTTTTTTAGAACACAAGCGAGAGAAAAACGTAGGATTTGAATATTTGAAGGAGTATAATGTTGTGTTTCATTTTCTTCATAAACCCAATAATGAGTAACATTTTCAATTCATGCTTTTCTCATGCAATGATGTGTGGATAAAGTCTTGATTAGGGCTAATAACATAGCCTACTTTGAACCTTTTGTTGACCTATGGTTGATTT
>CAIGRP010019284.1:0-33220 GCA_903798385.1 Fraxinus cuspidata
ATTGTTTAATTACCATTTCAATTGAACAAAATATTTTTTAAAAAATAATCTAAATTATCGTCTCAAATATTTAACTTATTTTTTGACAATTGTATTTTCAAATATAATAGACACTGTAACATTATATTTTATCAAATTTTTCAGAAATATTTGAATTTCAATAAAAGAGAAAGATGTCCAAGAATTTTTACTCTTAAATGTGATAGCGGTATGTTACACCACGGATGCGACATAATCAAAACTTGTAATGATATATAGGTTATGGATCTTATGCTGTGTGGCAATGGGTTGCATTGTATGGCTGATAATAAATTTAATTTAAATTTTGAGATTCATATAATCTATCTACAAATGAATTGATATGTCATATTAATTGCGCTTAGGATAAGATAATTATAAGTTTTCATTAGATTATTTCTTTAATATAACATAATATAGCGTCTTTAGCATTCTTTTATAGACATCATTATAGCGAGTAAGTTTGATCTGAACTTTCCCTAAAATCTCAAGCATCACAAAATGTGAAGTTAGTTTCAAATTTTAACACTATGCCACATTCCATCACCTATTGTCCATCAAACTCACATGAATTGCTTAATTGGCAACATTAACTAAGCTTGAACATAAACCTTATGTGACACCTTGAACATTAAAATTGTAAATCAATGATATTTGCAATGTCTTCAGATTAAAGATTAAAATGTATGAATATGTATAATAGAAAAATAATCTTGCCGGTGACATGGTCGCCGGTGAAATCTATCCAATTGACACAAATTAAAATTTAGCTCCTATTTAATTCGGTTAAAAAAGTTGATTAAAATTTAAGTCAAACTGAACAATTATTTAAATCACGTATTTCATGGAATCCACAATTTTTTAAGTACGCATTCTATCAAGTTTTATCTAATCTACTAAAAATATGATTTTTATTTAAACCAGACATGAGCTTAGAACTTTATTAAGATTTTGCTCAAAGTTCAATGACCACGTATGAAATCTACCCAATTTGAGCACTAACTTTTGTTAGTCCTTCCAGTGCTTTTTCTACTGGCCATGATGATTCTTTAAGCTCGACGACACACTCGACCGTGAAATTGGATGATCAATCTACCATTGCAAAAAGCAGAACCCCATAGGTCCAACAATTCAACCCTCACCTTTTTTTCCTATGTCTCTTGCCTCGACGAATTCGATCAAAACATTGAAAATTAAAATGTGTTTCATAAAAGTAATCACGAGGCTGGTGAAAGAGATGATTCGCGTGCCTTTCTTGAGGCAACGGAACCTGATGCGCATTGACTATAAGGGTGCAGATACGCCTCATCAAAAGCCACCAATTCACAATCACGAGCCAATAAATTAAAACCAAATTAAAAATAATAGACTTGTATATCTTGGTTAATATCTATATATTTAATCGATGTGAGGTTTATTCTTAACACAATGTGCACTATAATTGCAGCCTCAAATTAATATTGCGAAATATTTACTATGAGTCTTTTGTCTTGACCAATAAACTTCTCGAACATCATTTTTTCTTCTATCCTACAAAATCTGGTACAGGCAGACACTTAAATTCTTTCAAACTAAAACAATGCTGGTAAAAACACATTTATCATTAACTCAGTGACGCTGTTCTTTTCGAAATAAAAGTACATATTTATTCTTTCTTCGAGAAATCTTTAAATCTGTACGAGGTCTTTTATGTTTTTAGGAACACAAACAGAAGTACCATTGATACAACTGGTGCCAATAACCTTATATACAGCTTGTGTTAGATGATAGCCATCCCAGAAGTAGTGTTTGTCTGGGACCTGGCATGCCGGCAGTACTGGAATGCAGGCTGATGTCCCATTAGCCCATGTAATGCAGCATGGATTAATCGAGTCTTCTAAACCTGAAAGTAACAAATAAAACTATGGTCATTGTTGACTACAATGGTCTTGAGTCTATATTTGTGTAGGTTGCTCGAATATTCCTACTGTAACAATCCCCCGTACATTAACTCATTGTTTTGAAAAAGTCTTTGTCCATTTTATCCCTCACGCATTTCTATCGCATCCTCCAAGATTCGAACTCAAGATCTCTATCTTATGAGAGACTTAAGTTGAATCCTGATATTAATTCTTAAGTTCAAATCTTGGGAGACGCAATAGACTCCATGAGGATAGAATGACATAGATTCTCCCAAAGTGGACAATATGTATGAGTTAAAGTTTGGACACGAGACCTGGATCGTTATATCTATCATAAAGAATTTTTAAAAACCATTTTTATGTGAGAGATTGGAGATGCGTATCACGTATCTTTATGCATAGAAAGAGTCAGAACCAGTTACCATAATTAGAGGGATTTATGATGGCATCATAACCAAGCCAATAAGCCTGACCAAGTATAAATTCTGAGCCTTGCAGGGTTGATGTCAAACTCTTAAGCAAGGTGGCTAGCTGGCTGTTAAATATTACTGCAAGCTGGTTAATCTTCTCCACGCATTTTCCACTGTGTTTAAATTGCCTTGTAACTGATGGGATGCACCCAATGGGTCCAATTTCAAACATTATTATCTTTCTTGCTCCTATTTTGTATAGTCTCTGCACCCAAAACAAATATACAGCCAACAGATAAAATCAGGATTCTTTCTTATGTTTATTGTTTTTGGATGGGAATGGTGTATATTCTGTATTTAGGGGTCGTGTCGTGGCCTCATGCCCAACACATGAAAGTGTTGGATGTGTGTCGTATAGTATTTTTTAGTGAAATAATATTTTATAAATAAACTATGGTTTTATTTATTGCATTTATTTGATATTGATTATGCGATTTAAAGTGCAATGACACTTATGATAGCATAAATTGGATGTTTGTGTGATAAGCATAGCATGCCACAACTTATATTTTGATCATAAATAATTTGGTCACGACCAATGTATAAGGGTTGACACCTCGTATTGAAAAATTGTAGTCCTAAATGATTCACTTTGCAGGTTTTCGATTTATCCTTATTGTATAAATAGTTGAATGTGACTGAATACATTTGAAGTGTATTGAATGAACCACATGTCTAGATTTTGAAGTATACTATAAAGGACTTGGAGATTGGTAGTATCGAGTTTTTAAAATCAAAAGTTGAAATCCGAATCAAGATTTTATTATCGAATTTATATAAATTCTTAATTTAAGTTTTTTGATTTTAACTTACACACGAACTTCTACTACCAATCTTGAATTAAAGAAATTTTTTATTTTCCGAGTAATTTTTGTTCCACATTCATCCTGATATGGCTCCATACATGACTAGGGGTAGGTGGGGTTTATGGGGGGGGGGGGGGGGGGAACTGTTAAATAATTACCTGAAATTGTGGGGATAAAAGAAGTTTGGCAAAAGATTGAGGATCGTAACGTTGCGTTGCATTTAATAACCTTTGTTGAGCATAGCTAAGGTAGTTGCCAATAGTAATAACAAACAATGATTTTGACAAATAACCTGAAACTTCGGATGAGGTTTTGTAGTGCTTGGACAATTCCAATTCAACAGTAAGGTTAAACAAGTCGATTTGCTCATCGAAATTTAAGCATATTCCCTGGAAGGAAAAAAAATAAAAAATAAATAAAAGAAGGGAACCCAATAAATAAGATAGTATGCAAATTAGCAATTGTTTTCAAGAAAACATATAAAATCAAGAATTTCCATTTCTTTGATTATCATACTCTAGATTTTCCAGTCTCAGGAAGAATGCCACAGGTAGCAGATGCATAATTCAATCCTGTCAACTCAGGCGATCCTCTTAAACTAAAGTATGGCAGTGAATATGGCAATCCAAGAAATTCAGCTACAAAAATAAGCAAATTCCTTTCATAATATATACTAATTCAACTTAAAAAATATTTATAATGATGAAGAATTAAAACAGGCGTGGAAATGTGGAATGAATTACTACCAATTAAATCAGGGATAGTTTTCCCGTTGGTAAATCTTCCGGTGGCTCCTCCGTCAAAATTCACACCGTAGGGTGGATAATTGGCCTTGGCTAGAGTTAGTAAAAGATTATTATTCCCACTATCGAACAAAGAATCTCAAAAAACGTACAATGCAGGAGAATCCGAATTCGCTGAAGAAATGCACAACAATAATATCATAATCGAAATCATTAATTTCTCCATGGTCGTGCGAAGAGCAAGTTCTTTCAAGGAAAGATAGGGAAATTAAATAGAGAGTGCAGGGTGCATTATACGTGGATGCATGTAACTAAATATCAGAATGTCAACTTTATGGAATAATTTGTTGCCGTGCTAGTTAGTGGGACGAAATACGTGATACTACCTGGCTGGAACATGGATTATTCCGAATAGGCGCATTTTTTTATTATGCGTTTTCACGGAAGAATAGTATTATTAGCATCAGTGGTGTTAGGACACCAGTTTAGATTGTTGAGATTTACTGTTCAATTTTTACTGTCCAGCCAATTAATTATTGACACATCATTTTATGAGAAATAGAAAGTATTTAACAGTGTTAAATAGCTATTAAAGTGGGAAATTAAAATTAATGATATGGTAATTTAAAATAAGGTGTTAATAATTAATTGGATGAATAACAAATTGAATAGAAGATTTCAACTCCATATTAGGTGGCCATACTTGATAGGTTCAATTAAAGGAATCATGAACATTGCATTTTTAAGTCATACATTTGTCACATAAACTGATGTTTAACACTACTAGTGTTTAAAAACATGACTCATTCGTCATATGAATATATTCTATCTTTATGTTTTCTAATGCATTTTAATTTGATTTATGTGACAGATAAGTTGATGATTACTAATAGATTTCATATAACAACTTTGGCGCACCTTTATGAACATATACTTGGGCAGGTAAGTTTCATTTACGAGCATTGAAATTTCAATTAAATCATATTCGGATTACTAAATTTTATGGGGATGCTCTCAACTGAGATTTTAGTGGATTTTTTTTTTTTAATTCAGTTCCATTAATTGCGATTTTAATTAATTTTAATAAAATTCATTAAAATCTAGATGTCCCCAACTGTAATTTTAATGAATTTCGATGAAACTTTTTAAAATCTAAGTATTCTAAATGACTCGTGAATTTATAAGAATTTCATTAATAGAACATTTTAAAGAGATTTGGATAGATTTCAATTTTAAAAATACAACCATCTCTTTTAAAATTTCATCATTTTTAATGAGATTCTTATGAATTTTAGGAAAATATGTTCAAATTCAAAAAATTCATTAGAATCCATCAAATTCTATCAAAATCTTTGTTGAGAGCACCCCCTTTAATTTGTCTCAATTGAATAAAAAAACTTAAACTTAGTTTCAAATTTCACCTGTGTCACATTTCATCATCTATTGTCCTCAAAACTAACTTGCTTAATTGGCATTCATACTGAAATTGTTTTTCACATGACCGCTACGTGAAACCCTAGAAATGAAAATGGTAAAATGAGGAATTTGGCAATGTTTTTAGATAAAATTATGTGTTTATTTTATTTTAGATTTATTATGACGTGACGTAGCAGTACGTTTATATATTACTAATTGATTATGTAATAAATATATTGAGATATAGCTGATAATTAAATAGTCATCATCAATTTGAAAAATAATAGGCGATAATATAGATGAAATTTTAAATTAAAATGAAGTTCACAGGTTGCATTGAAATTAAATTGAGTTTGGTGATCTAATAAAGACAAATTAAAATTTAGCGACCTAATTAAGATTTTCAAAGTTCAATGATAGGACATGATATCTACCCAATTATAACACAATTTTTGTGAGCCCTCCAATACTTTTCTACTGACCATGATCATTCTTCAAGCTGACGAAATGCTCGATCATGAAAATGGACGATCAAACTATGATCCACTCTTGCAAAAAGCAGAACCCCGAGATCGAAAAAAATCTCGATCATATCCCGTCACAAATAAATGTATATAAAACTAGTTCACTACAATAAGACCTTGTTTGATTACCTATATTTTCCTAGGAAGTTAGAAAAAAATTTCAATTTTCCACATTTTGTGGTGTTTGATAGCGAAAGTTTTCCCTGTAATTTGTTTTCCCTCCCCACCCCTCATGCGCCACTTTTCTTGTTTTTTAAGGAAAATGTTTTCTCTTGGTTTTGGTGGTAATTGATTTTCCACTTTTTTTTTTGGAAAAAATTATAGACACAATGGTAAAAAACTTTATCACTTTTATTGACAATTTTCATGCAAAACAAAGTCAAACGAATGGTATTCGATATGGTAATTTTTTTAAATTTTTAATATTTTTTGGTAATTGGAACAAATTATAGACCAAATGGTAAAAAAATTTTATCACTTTAATGAACAATTTTCATAAAAAATAAAATCAAACGGATACCAAACTTTCAACATTTTCCATGTGGAAAATTATACCAATCAAACACAATTAATTACAATTCCCAGTAAAACAAATTCTAGGCAATTCAATTCCCTAGAATTCATTTTCTTTCCACATATTTTCTACATTTGCAATCAAACGGACCCTAANACGGATACCAAACTTTCAACATTTTCCATGTGGAAAATTATACCAATCAAACACAATTAATTACAATTCTCAGTAAAACAAATTTTAAGCAATTCAATTCCCTATAATTCATTTTCTTTCCACCCAAATTCCACATTTGCAATCAAACGGACCCTAAGTGACATTAAATCCATGTTTGGTTTTTCAATCATACATTTCATTTACTTTTATCAAAATCTATTAAAAATGCAATTTTTATCCAAACCAAACATGAGCTAATTTAGAACCTTTGTCTTCTTCTTACATGCCATATTTTGTACCGCTTCCACGAAACTTCTCAAACATCGCACGTCAAAACACAATAAAACACTAGTAGAAAATAAAATTTCTTTGAACGCACACCAAATCCAAAAACTCATGACTTTCAATCTCTCAACCATTATCACTCGAATTCACAAAATTTTCAAACTATTTGTCAAACACCTTGTAAAATATAACGATTGTTATAACCGTTGTTAATTACATAAAAACTCTTTTATATCAACGTAAAAAATGAATGGACCATTGTAATCCTTTTGTGTATAAGGTAATTTATCAAATTCCAATGCGCCGATTCGTATTCCTCAACTAAACTAATATTCGTTCGCTGCTCAGGATTGAGAGGGGCGAAACTCTCAACTTGTCAATTGATGTGTGCTAGTATAAGATCATCCTTCAGATCAGGGCCCGAGGAAAGGTGGGGCCCAATTGGTTTCTAAATGGAAATTTAATTTTTTTTTTCAATGTATCAGTCAAGCATTAAAAAAAAAAAAAATTGTCCCCCGTGGTCATTCTGCTGCTACTTGCAGAATGCAGCCTCAACCCTCTTTACACGCGAGGCAATGACAATCAGACAAGATGACACTAGTACCTCAAAATATTTATCCTTTGCCATTTTTCTTGTATAATTCGAGTATGAAGCTACGAAGTATGATACTTTCATGTAACATATTCAAATCTGTACGAGGTCTTTTATGTTTTTAGGAACACAAACAGATGTACCATTGATACACCGAGTGCCAATGACCTTGTATACAGTTTCTGTCAAATGATAGCCATCCCAGAAATAGTGTCTTTCCGGGTCCTTGCACGGCGCCAGCCCTGGAATGCAGGCTGATGTCCCATTAGCCCATGTAATGCAGCATGGATTAATCGAGTCTTCTAAACCTGAAATAATAACTTAAAAAATCATCGAACTAATTGTGGTCAACGCCGTTTTCTGTGTGACGGAATTATAACTAGTTACCATAATTGGAAGGATTTATTACGGCATCATAGCCAAGCATATGACCCTGACCAAGTATAAATTCTGAGTCTTTCAAGGTTGATGTCAAATTCTTAAGCATGGTGGCTAGCTCGTTGTTAAAGATTACTGCAAGCTGGTTAACATCCTCGACGCATTGTCCACTGTGATTAAATTGCCTTGAAACTGATGGAATGCACCCAATTGGTCCAATTTCAAACATTATTATTTTTCTTGCTCCTAATTTGTATAGTCTCTGCACTCAAAACAAATAGATAAAAGTCGTTATTCGCACCACTGTGAGTTCGTCACTCTATCTTATGTTTGTTAAGGAAACATTACCTGAAATTGTATGGATAAGTTTCCGACGAGAAGTCTGGCGAAAGATTGAGGATCGTAATGTTTACTTGTGTCATATAATCCTGGTTCAAGATAGTTGCTGATGTAGTCATTGCTGCCAATAGTACTCACAAATAATGATTTTGACAAATAATCTGAAACCTCGGACGAGGTTTTGTAGTGCTTGGGCAATTCTTGTTTAATTGTATTGTTGAAAGAGTCAATTTGCTCAGCAAAATTCCAGCATTTACCCTGCAACAACACGAAAAATTGGATCATATATAAATCGACATATTGCACAATTATTTGCGCAAGTCGTGGACTGAACTCAGGGTCCATTTGGTATGACTTCTGAACTGTCGAAGTCAAAAGTTGCTTCTAAGATTAAGAATATGTTTTTGAACATGTTTTCATAACTTTATGGAATCATTTTTTCTGGTTAGAAGAGCTTTTAGAGGAAGTCGATCCAAGATAATTTCTCAAAAAAACCTCTTCTACGTGAAGCAAAAGCAAATTCTGCCAAATGGATCCTAAGTACATAGGCAAGGCAACTTTTATGTATCCAAAAAATGAAGCGAGAACGAGAATAAGAGTATCGTCAAAACAATCACAAGTTATCATATAAGAGTTGATCATTTCTCGTAATGCAAATTCGTCGCAATATGAAGATGTGAAAATTATGGCTAACTCGATAATGAAAGTTTCTTTAGAAGATCGATTAAATAATTAATTTGAAAATGCCGTAAAATACCAAATAATTTCCAGTCTCAGGAAGAATGCCACAGGATCCAGACGCAAAATTCAACCCTGTCAACTTTGGTGATGCTCTTATACTCAAATATGGCGGTGAAAATGGCAATCCAAGAAACTCAGCTACAAAAAAATAAACAAATTTCATTTAAAATACATACTAATTCAAATTAATAATAATGAAAAATTAAAATAGGCAATGGCCTGATTACTACCAATTAAATCAGGAATAGTTTTTCCATTGGTAAATCTTCCGGTGGCGCCTCCATCAAAATTCATACCATAGGGCGAAAAATCAGCCTTGGCTAGAGTTGGTAAAAGATTATTATTTCCATTGTCGAACAAAGAATCGCCAAAAACGTACAATGCAGGAACTGCAGGTGGATCAGAATTCACTGAAGAAATAGACAAGAAGAACATAATCAGAATCAGGATCATAAATTTCTGCATTTTCGTTTTCTCTTCTGTGAAAAAAGAAGAAACAGAAATGGTGTGAAAGGAGCAGCTTCTTTTAAAGACAGAAAGGCACGAGAAAAACCAATCCACGATAAAGTTATACATGAATTACAAGTAAAAGAAAATAAAATATACAGATTATAATCTTTCACGTAATGAAGGGAATGATTATGCAATCTTTCATGCAGATGGTAACCGTCATTCTTGTATTGTAAGCTCTCCGTTGACGCCATGAACAACTAATCTCTCGTTTGTATCACATTTCTTTTTAGTTTTTATATTTTTGTTTGGTCAACTTGTAAGCATTTAGATCGATTTAAAACTCACACGAGGTTTATAATATTAATATATTCAGAAGTTCTACATAAGGCACGACATGAAAAGGCAAAATATATATAATGATTTGAGTTAATCTTAATTTTTAAAATAGAATTCACGAGGACTATCAAAGTTTAAAAGTTCAAGCTAACAATTTTATTTATCTAAAATGCAAACGAGCAACCACTTCTTTCATTGGTGTTCTTAAATGAGTCATCAACTTGTAGAGAAATACATACTACATGTTACTTCTCGACTTGTGAGGCAAATCACGTGGCAGCAATCTAAGTGAAGTAAAGTAAAGCAAGGACCATGTAAGGTCAACACTCTACTTTGGTATCGCCTTTTCCACATTTACCCATCAAGGTGATTAGGTCCTGCCTTTAGACAACTCATCTGGAACGTAATTATCCAAGGTGAGGCGTCACCTTTTTGCTGCAGTACAATTCCAAGGCGAATGACATTTTCTACTATGGCTTCTGCCAAGTCACATAGTACACTACATGAATGATTTATGATGGTTACAACTCTGCAACAGTCGCCTCCCAGTCATATCAGTTTTAGCCTATATTTAGGCTCGGGTGACCACATGCCTATAATGACTATAGATTGCACTGTTAAGTTTGGCAAGTGAGCCGTTAGGATGATGTCACATGTCAAACGTTTAAGAGACTTCTTTCATTCACAAATACTCACACTTAGTTTCTTATTTCTGAATTACAGCATTGGTTATTCTCTCTACAACCCGACATCCATATTTTCTTCCAATGTGTCTCCCCACACCCAAACGCTCTCCATCATTTAACTAGAGCATTGGAATGCATGCGACTGTCGCATATCTCCGGAGTTATGGTCTCGTGTGGCCAAATATGGTGTCCAAGTGTACAAAAACATACCTATGAACAAGAGAGGAGCTAAGAAATGTTAACAGCAAAATCGGATAGAGTTGGAGGTCAACGTCACTAATAAATTTACAAATAACTTAATTAAAAAATAATAATTAACTTATATAAAATTTTAAACATTTTTATTAATAAGTTGACCAGTAACGGATCTAAGATTTCGAATGAGCACTGAAGGTTGTTGAATGTTGACCATTAATGGTGACAATAAAAATTAATACCGTGAGTTGAAATTACTTTCATCGTAGTTTGAATTGCAAGTGTAGATGTACGTTATTTATCAGTTTAATAATATTTATTGAGTAAGATTTTCAAGTTTGAAAAAATGGTCAAATTACTTACTTTCTTGGTTCAATTTGTTAATAATCTCGGTATAGCAAAAAAAAATAATAATAAATATATATATATTTCATAATTATAAAGATGACAAAGATTTTGTCGTTGAATGTGAATAAAAATTGATGTCAATGCTCATCCGAATTGCTAATTTTTTTTGTTGATTAAAACAAATAAATATTTGGGTTTCAATAAATGTCAACTGTCAATTTAATTTTTTTCTTTAAAAAATAAAAATAAAACAAAGAGACTATATTAATTACTTTGCTAAAATTGAACATATATTTTTTTTTGTTAGATAAGCTCTACTATCAACCAAATGCCATAGTGGCCAAGCTTCTAATAATTCCAAAGGAGTGCATAGATTCGATTCTCTATTGTTGCATTATACATATAACAAAAACATATGTACATTGACACAAAAAAATTTAAAACCAGTGGATCCAGCACGAGCGACCGCTTGAGCTCGTTGGATGCTGGATTTGCCGCTTAAGTTGACCTTTTAAAATAATCTCAATACTCAATAATCTATAACTGATTTGACATGGGTTCCCATCTCTTTCTAGATGCACGATTCAACTCTTTCGTCATTTGTTTTACTAATTGGCATAGCCGTTAGCCGTTTTGTAGAATACGTGAATCCAGCCAAATCGTTTCTGTTACAAATAAATGAAAAATAAAATAAAAATCGAAACACATTTCAAAAGAAATTTCGAATTGTGTGAATGCACGTGTTAGTAGGACAAGATGGAACATGTATTATTCGGAATAGGCGCATCCTTATTAGGCGTTATTTTTGGAATTCACATTGTAATCTGCTACATTTGCTTTACGTTTTAGTGCAGAAATTAATAAAAAAGATCACTAAAATATAAACTATATATTTTTATTTATTTTTTGATAGATTTCAATATACTGAACCTGATTAATCTTTCAGCTAGACGTCATGCTCGATCTTGACATTGGTTGATCGACGTATGATCCACTGTATAGAAAGTCGAACTCTAAGAACATAAGACACAACCGTCCCCTCATTTTCATTGTCTCGAGCCTTAATGAAACAGCGAAAATGGTCTTGATCATATTCAATCTTAAAAGTACTTATAGATAAACTAGTTAACCACAAAATGTGACATCCACAACATCATGTCATCCCGGTACAACAAGTTCACCTCAAAAAATGATACCTATAAACTTTGTATCGTTGTAATTGAACTCGACACAGGCTAACAGAATTAAATAGGAAAAATATTAACTAGCATATTCATGAACACGAGTTGACTTCTTAAATAGGTAAAATTCTGGCAACCATCTCTGTGTTCCTCTGCTGTTTACTTGACTTCTTAAATCCTGATGGATGAGACAAACGTTCCAGGAACATGAGAACTATTTTCTCTCTTCACTGCTACCTGTATCTTCAGTAGAGACTGTAGCCCGTGGCGTGATGTTAATATTATCTCTCTCATTTGCTTCCAGTGTAAGAGACTCCACGATCAAGAGAATGCCCTCGGCTGGTTCCATCGCATCAATAGAGAATGTTGTTAGGCAAATTGTTGTCAAACGACCTCCCTGAGCGATGATGTAAGTATAGTATTTATTCAGCCGGCTTTGACCAAATGACTGAATATGATTCGATACCACAACTGATCAAATTTGTCACGTAACCCACTTGGGCCATTTGAAGCATCATAATTATATTAGTGCTGCTCATGGCCCAACTCAAATAACTTGGATGGCTTTTAAGGTGTTAGCCCTTTTACCATTTTCTCATTGGGTCTATTATCTTAACCTAAAAGCCTAACCTATTTATTTAGTGTTAACAATTGATTAAAGCGTGGAAAAGAGAGGCAGCCGTCCCCTACCTTGTGAAAGTGTGAAAACCGGTTTGTTCCTTTGGTATTGCTTTGTGCTTCCTTTTGAGAATCATTCCTCCTTTCACCATATAGCCTTTGTGGCTGTTTTTGGGGCTGCAATTTTCCATCCTCTAGCTCTTTGTGGGCTATCAACATTGAAGCAACCAAGATTTGAGAAGGGTATTCGGTTCTAGTGACTTTGAGATTAATAGTGGTGTTTGATCTATACTGAGCCCGGTTTCTTGGAGTAATTGGAGTGTTATTTCTTCACAAAGGCACGCCTTGCAGTTTCAAGGAGTAGATCTAAGGCTCCCAATCTTAACAATGCTCCTGTTTTCCCTTATTTTGTAACAACGCATTAACAGGTTAAGCACAGACACCAAGTGTTCTTGATTGGACTTCAAATCATCTCGCAGGCGCTGCTTAATTAAATGCAATATTAGAAAACAAACGAAGCATGTTCAAATCTCGGGTATTTTCAGTTTTCAAGACTTTTGTGACATATATTGAGACCCAATTCTCTACCACTATTAAAATTTTGCGATCTGATTCTGGTGGGAAATACATGTCCTACGAGTTACATGATTTCTTACACCAGAAAGGAATTGTGTCTCAGCAGTCCTGTCCTTATACTCCTCAACATAATGAGGTGGTGGAACGAAAGAACTGTCATCTCTTGGATGTCGTTCTTACATTATTGCTTGATTCTTATGTTCCTACGAAATTCTAGGTTGAAGCATTGTCTACTGCAGTTTATTTGATCTATAGATTGCCTTCTCAAGTTTTGCACTTTGAATCTCCATATTATCGTCACCATCCTATTTATCAGGATTTACATACTTTTTGGATTTATTTGCTTTGTCCATTTGCCCCCCCTCATGAACGACACAAATTTTCTGCTCAATCGGTTAAATGTGCTTTTATGGGTTATAGTATTTCGCACAAAGGCTATGTTTTTTATGATTCTTGCTCTAATAGATTTCGTATTTCTCATCATATTGTTTTCTTGGAGAATCTGCCATTCTTTTCCACTCATGTTGAGCCTCTGAACTGAAGAAGTGAATAATGTCCTTTAACAAGTCCTCAATAGAGTATTTTTTTCAACAGAAGAAATTCCTCAGATTGAACTTGGCATGAAGGAGAATCAACACCAGCACCATTTTCAGTTTGACCTATCTTTAGCTCATCTAAATTGAAAATATGATATGCTTGATTCTTCAAATCCACAATGAGTTTAAGAATACAACCAACCACCCAAGGAAAGTAAGCCAAAGGTGGTATGGGTTAGCAACAGATATATTATACATCCAGACATTAGAATCCAGTGCATCCAGACACGTAGTTCTTGTAGAAAATTACCCGCATGACTTGAAGAAATTCTTCCAACAAACACTGCCAAACTTTCAGAATTACTTTCAGCAACAGCATTGATGTTAGCAAACACGATACTAATTCTGAAGGAAGCAGCGGCTCGCAACAATTAGCCATAGGCGTCAACATATAGAGTATCTTTTTTTGTAAGACTTCCTAGTAACTTGAATATTCTCGCACAAAAAGATGATCTCATCCGCAAACTGAGAGATGCTGTTTTCTCATCAAATGAATCGGGAGTTCTAAATGTTGTCTACAAATTAAAATAAGACGTTGGATGCATCTCAAATGAACTGTGATCTGAAACCAATGTCGTTACAAAGCAATCATCTGTCCCCAATTCCTTGGAGCATTTATTCCCTTTTCAGACAAATATCATAATTACAAACTAGAAAATTTAAAGACCAAGGCATAGAAAGAAGTAACTGTATGCTACAGTGCTAGCTAGAATTTGATATATGAGAAATGGGATTTTCAATTTTTGAGAGACAAGTGGGGTTTTAGTGGTGGATGGAAAGTATTCATATGCAGTGGAAGTAGATTTTAGGCAATGACGGGAAATTTCTATTAGGGAAAAAATTCACGCATTAACTATACACAATTCAAAAATCAGATTTTAAGTTTAATTAATAAAAAATTCAGGTATTTATTTATTAATTAAATATATTTTATTAATTAAATATAATAAATCACAATTATATAATTAACGATTGTATGTACATAATCATACGTCACATCTTATTTATTGATCACGTTTTTTTTATAATTAATTGGTCATAGATTAATTCGAAATCACAAATCAAAAATTTTATAGGTCACATTTTATTTTATTGGTCAGAGATAAAAAAAAATTATAGTTCACAATTTATCTGTCTGTCACATATTTTCAAATTTGTTGGTCACAAATTATCGAATTTTAAGGTCACTGTTTATTTTATTAGTCACTGATAAAAAAAATTATAGGTAACAATTTATCAATCAATCACGTATTTTCAAATTTGTTGGTCACAAATTATCGAATTTTAAGGTCACGGTTAAATAGTTGATCACAAGTAACCGTATAATGGGTCACACACAACCACCACCTACACTGCCTCCGCCAGCGCCTTCACAACAGCACCACCACCAATACCACGACATCACCACCAACAAAATCGCTACCACCAGATCCAATCGACCGCTAACAAAAACCATGACAATCAACTCTATTAGATCTCCAGCCACCAACAACCACCACCCCGTCGCCCCCTACCATATCCAACGCTAACCCCATAACCGTCGCCGCCACCACAACAGCACCACCAATACCAACACCACAACATTACCACTAACAAAACTATCACCACCAGATCCAACAAAAAAAACTTAAACCCGCCACCACCTCCATCCTCGTCGTCACCACCAGATCCACCACCATCCCCGTCGCCAACAACAACAAAGACATCACCACACTACATCCACCACCCACCTAGAGATGTCAAACGAGCTGAGCGGCTCGTCGGCTCGACCGTTCAGCTCTTGAAAACACGAGCCGCGAGCCGAGCAAGGCTCGGTTTGTTGATCTCGCAAGCGACTCATGGGCTCTTGAAAAATTAAAGAAAAATTTAAAAAAAACTTGAAAAAGTAAATAAAAATAATCAAAAAGCTCGTGGGCTCGCGGTCGACTCGTGAGCTCACGAGCTCGGGGGTCGAGCCAAGCTCCACCCACAAGCAAATGAGCCATGAGCCGGCTCGACTCATGAGCTCGTGCGTTTAAGGGCTGAGCCTGCTCGACTCCGCCCATTGCCATGACTATACCCACCTCCAACCGCATCGTCGCCGCCAGCTAGACCACCACCCCACCAACAAAATCATCAAGTCCGCCACCACACAAACACCATCTCACCTCCACAGAAAACACCTTCCAACGATTAAAAAAAAAAATCAAGCAGAGCCACGGGCAGCGACGTTCACAGCGTCGCCGTCTCCAAGTTGTACTACCGTCGTACCCTGCAAACCATGGGCCACAGAAAATCGTCGCAAATCGAAAAAGATTTTAGATCGCTGCCCTTGCACTTTCGTACGCAGAGGCTCCGGTCTCTTCATTAAGCACTGCGGTGCTGCTTAAGTGGTGGCGACGACGCGATTCTCTCGACGGGTGCTCCGACAACGACAACGGACAGAGATGAAGGCATGAGAAGGAGACGAAGAAGATGTGGAGGAAGAGTGAGAAGAATGAAGTAAATTAGGGTTTGTAATTGAATTGGGTGAAAACATTTAATATATAAATATTATGTAATACCTGATTTTTTATTAAATAAAGTTTAGATTTGATTTTTGAATTTGTAAATTTAAATGCCAGATTTTATGTAATTTCGCCTTCTATTAGCTTACTATTCGAGCCATTCTTTTGATTTGATTTTATTTTTTGTTGCCATTTTTAGGTGGCAGTTTAAACCAATAGGAAATTGGTGACAAAATTATGAGAAAATGAAAAATATTAGTCTACCGACTATGGATTTTTCATTTTCTTTCTTTAGTATCAAAATTATAAATTCAAGAAATTTACGTAATTATTATTGAGTTGGACTACACGTACAGCCTGTGAAATTCACAAGCCACTCACATGAACAGTTGGTGGGTTTTTTTTTTCTATTTTTTATTCATGTGTGGGGCCACCCCACATGTGAGAAGCCTGATAATAGGCTGTGAAATTTTCCTTGTTCGTGGGGATTAACTCATTATTATTCAACATGAGTGGTAAAAGTCTGTAAGTAGTTGATTAATAATAAAATTGCTAGTTGATAAGAACTAAAAATAAACAGATTAATCTAGAGATGGCAAAATGGCTCGTTGGAGCAAAGGCTCGAGCCTGAGTTGGCCCGTGACACTGACCTTTTTCGATCTGGACGAGCTGAGCCCGTAAAAAAATAAAATAAATAAACATACAGCTGCCTGCACCTGCAAGCAGCTACATGGTAGTTCGAGTACTCCATCCGACTACGATTCATCTCAAAATGTAGCTAGTTCCAAATTCGGATAGAAGATGAGGGTTTTAACTTTTATATATAGTACGTATAAATTACACAAATTTTAAATTCTTTAAGAAAAAAGATTTAGATTTGACACGAGAAAAAAAATATCTAGTCGGCTCGGCCAACTAAGGCTCGAGTCGAGCCTCAATTTTTTGGCTAAGTTTTTCTTTGCTCGGGCAAAAAAAAAAAGCTCGAACCTTTTTTGCTCGAGCCGAACTCAAACTTCAAATTTCGGCTCGTGGCTCGACTTATTGACATGACTAGATTAATCTTATCCAGCGCATAAATTTTTTTAGTGTAGTTGCATTTAAAATTTGTCGAGTTCAATAAATTTTAAAATGATAAGTAACTATGTCTTCTTAATTTAATTTTTAACACTTTCTTTTGTTCACTATATATTTAGCTCTTATTTGATAGAGATTAAAATAAGATTTTTAACAGATTTTGAGAGAAGTTGATGAAATGTGTGGTTGAAAAGTTATGAATCCTATGGAATGTGCGGTTAAAAATTAAAGTTAATTATTGATTTTGACTTAAATTTTAATCAGATTTTTTTTAGTGATACCAAACACGGGTTTAGTTATTCCCGACCAACTTAATTTCAATTCGGTAATTCATCCTTAATTTGCCATGACAATTCACTACTTCTGTGTTTAAGATGAAAAGAATATGGGTGTTAAGCAAATAATTGTGGTGCTTTGTTCACTTTTTAAAATAATTTTTAAACCTTGCCAAACAAACATTTAAAGCTTGTTTGGCAAATAGTTTCTAATAAAAATTGATTTTTTTGGAACGTATGGTAAAAAATGAGAAAAACCTACGAGTTCATAGCATGGGTGGTTGAAAATAATTTTTTTAAAAAAAATTGATTTGAAAAGAAATATTTGCCAAACAAACTCGTAGACAATGACGGGAAAATAGGCTGGATGGATTCTTTTACCTCTCTTCTAGCCATTCTTTTCATTTTCTTTGTTGCCATTTTCAGGTGGCTTTTGATAAACCAATAGAAAATATTTAATAAATTTATGCCAAAAATAAAATATAATAGTGCAGCGACCGCCTGTGTTTGGATCTCATTTTAATGAGATTTTGGCACCGTAACACATTTTGTTACTGGAACATGTGCATTTAAAAATTGAATATGAATATCAATGGAGCTGTTGAGATGTAAAGGACCAAAATACCCTTGTCTGATCAATGAAAATTATGCAATTACCTCTATGAAAATAGAATGCAAAGGTAAAAATGAGAGAGAGTTCATATTGTATTATGCATCTCAAAGAAAAGTTAAATGGGAATATTAGGTGTCATACTCTTTCCTATATTCAAACTAACAGGGGCCCACAGTTAGAAAAATGAGGTTGCAAAATGCAAAAAAAAAAAAAAAGTGGCCGACCGGATTAGATTTTCATTTTGTCTTTCTTATTAATTATGAATTTAAAGAAATTTATCTAATTATTCAATTAGCATGATAAAGGAGTTAATTATCCCAATAATCGCTGAATATATGTATGTTTTCGAATGTCCACCAAAGTTTTAAATGTCGAGTTTTGGCCATTAAACTTATCAAAATGTTGAATATTACTTATTGGCATGATATCCATTACATAATTCTAACGGAATTGGTGATATAGCAAATTGAATGTGTAGGTGGCGCCCTGACGTTGTACCCCAAATTGCGACGTAAGAAAATACATCTTTGATTGTTCATTGTACTTTGAAAGACAACTTTGATTGCTCACTATATTTTTCAAAACATATTTGATTGCTCATTATACTTTTTAAAACATCTTTAATTGTTCATTATACTTTTAAAGACATCTTTAATTACTTACTACACTTTAAAGTAGTCGATTTTTGGTCACTCAATTTGTAAAATTGACGTTTCTAGAAATTTAGGAATGCTATTCCAAATGTCATTTCATACAACAAAATAATTTTACAGTATTTTACAAGTGAATGTTTCAAGACATTTTACAATATACTTGAGTTTTATTGTGATTATCTTCATATTTGATATATAATATATATTAACGGCAAGAAAATATTGACGATACTGATGACTGATTTTAACAAAAATATATATATGATTTTGGATGGTTTCTAGCGTATTTTTTGTTAAAATCAGTCATCAGAATCGTCAATATTTTCTTATTGTTAATATAAATTATAGATCAAATATGAAGATAATCACAACAAAACTGAAGTATATTGCAAAATGTCTTGAAATATTCGCTTGTAACATGTTGCAAAATTATTTTATTGTATGAAAATGATACTTGAAACTACGTTCCTAAATTTTCACAATAGGCTGACGTCAATTTTACAAGTTCAGTGACCAAAACTCGACATCTTTAACGTAAAGCGAGTAATGAAAGACGTCTTTAAATGTACGATGACCAATAAAAAATGTCTTGAAAATTAATGTGAGCAATCAAATATATCTTTCAAAGTACGGTGAACAATCAAATATGTCTTTTCTTACGTAGCAATTTGATGTGTAGCATTAAGGCGCCACATGTACATTCAATTTGTCATGTCGTCAATTATATTAGAGTTGTGTAACATGTTAGCTAGTGAATAACATTCAACATTTTGATAAATTTAGTGGTCAAAACTCGATATCTAAAACTTTAGTAAGCAATCGAAGACACGAACATAAATTCAATGATTATTGGGACAATTAACTCAATCATAAAGAGAAACATCAATCATTCTTAATTTATTGTTTAAATGGCAAAATTGGTTAATCCATAATGAATGAACACAATTGTGTGAATTTCACTCATGTTTGGTCTCCATTTTCTAATTTTTTTTTTCAAACTCATTTTCAACCTCACATTGATTTAATTGATCCACATATATTATCCTTTATCAGTATTCATTAAAAATTTTGATTTTTATCTAAGCCCATGTTTGGGCTCCATTTCTGAAAAAACGTATATCTTTTTTTTTTCAATCACACATTATTTATAAAACAATATAAGTAAATCTAAAACTTTTTCTTATTTTCTAGTAATGCATTTAAAAAAAAAAAAACCACTATTCCAAAATACAAAAATTTATTTTTAAACAATACAGGGCTTCAGCCTTCATGTCTAGAGCACTCATTTTGGCCTTTGGTAATACTTTTATTATTATTATTATTATTATTATTATTATTTTGTCACTAGTTATTGTTCTTCCGTTCAGCAGTTGCATTTAAAAATTTATTTATTATTTCTTCATCAACAACGGGAAGTTAATTTACATACTATTGTAATCAACGGTAGAACTGTATGTTATTCTAAACTGGGATGACCACAAAATCATAAAAAGTCGAAAGAAACTAAATTAACAACTGAGTTTATTGTGAGGGACATTATTAGATAATTATACATATATGGTTTTGATTCAGAATAATCAAGGAGAGGCCGTCTTTGATGGAGAAGAAACGTCAGCCGGTGGCACTCCAGGTCGTGGGAAGCCAGGTGTGGGCTGGAAGGGAAATGGAGGGAGAGGAACAAATGGAAATGACGGTGAGGGTGGTGGCGGAGATGGAGTTAAACCTGGTATTAATGGTGGTAGGTTGAAAGATGGCGGCGAAGGTGTTGGGAGAATTGGAGGAAATATTGAAGGAGGCGGCGATGGGAAAATTGGAGGAAGAATCGAAGGCGGAGGCTGAAATGGGTTCGGAGGAAGTATGGATGGTGGTGGCAACAAGGGGTTCGGAGGAAGAGGAAGTATAGATGGTGGTGGCAGCAAGGGATTGGGAGGAAGTATAGACGGTGGATTAAGCGGAATTGGTGGGAAAATAAAAGCATCAGTCACTTTTTTATCTACTAATCCAGATGCTTTTGTAGAGTCCTTGAGTGTTGTTTGCTTCTTGGGCACTGCTGGTGGAAAATTTGGCATTCCTGGAAGGGGCGGCAGGTTGGGAAGCTGCGGCAGAGGCGGCAGGGGTGGAAGCTGAGGCAGTGGTGGCAAGAATTGGCCTAATGCCGGTGGATCGGACCGGGGATCTTGAATTGGTGGTGCAAATGTGGGATCATTAGGATTTGAAATTAAGGACTTTTCAGAATCCAATTCTTTTGAATTCTTAATTATTGGCTTTTGATCACATAATTCTGGCTGTTTCAAGGGTTTGAATGTGAAAAACCCTGCTGAGTAAATATGTGTCCCTTCCTTTCTTGACTTGAGATGTAACGAACTTGAAGTTGCGGTGGCTGCCACCGCACAAAACGGCTCGCCACTACTGATTAACTTCACAGAGCACCCCCTGATCTTCTTCACATGTTTGCTCACTGAGAAAGGTAAATTAACCTTGAATTCTCCATGTTCATTTGTTTTCACTTCCTGTCGAAAACCAGGCCTTGAACCTGTGTCCTCACATTCTACTGCAACAGATGCACCTACAAAGGAGAAATTCTTAATCAGACATTATCCCTTAAGACTCAAACTTTTCACCAACTAAGATGTTAGTTAAACTAAAACTTTTCACCAACTTAAGTGTTAGTATCATCGACACAATTTCTGTCACGTGACGGATATGGGACGACATAACAACGGAGACGCAGAAAGACGAGACGAACCTGAGATGAAGTGGCTGGCCTTGGAGAAATCTTGGTGGAAGCATGTGTCACAGTAGACAGTGCCGACAACAACTGCAGAATGAAGCTTGTTCTGATGTTTAGCCTCTGAGAGGTTAAGGAATAAGAAACTAAGAAAGATTATATTCCAAATACAAGACATTATTAAACCTGCAAACCAGTGTAGTCTTTATGTAAAATTGGACTGTGTTTCAATTATGAAGATAAAGCATAAGAATTGGCCTTTTTATAAGAATGCTGAAACTTATTCATATTCATGCATGATTGTGTATGAGTTGTATTATTTTATTATTCTTGTATTCTTCTGGTTGTAAAAGATAGAGAACCATGGGCTCCCTCAACCGCTAATATTAAGGGAAAATTGCATTGTTGGTCCCCGACTTATTTTTCGAATAGTAATTGGTCCATCAACTTTATAGAAAAGGAAGTCATTATTCAATCTTTTATTGCAGTTGTAGTATCATTCGTTTTCGTTAGAAATTTGAAGCGATTTATGTTTCCACATGAGTCATGTATATTGCTCTTTTCAAAGGTTATAGACTAATTTGACTAGTCGAACAATAATTTAGGGACCAATTGCAATTTTGGCTGTTACAAATACTAAAAACCACCCCCTACCTAAATCTCATAATGTCATTCATGCAGAGACAAGTGAACTGCAAACTAGCAGTAATTATTTCATAGGAAATAAATGTAGAAAGAAAAAATGTTACTTTAGAATGGTAAGGCACAAAAAGGTAATTCGCTTTATCTTCATTTGGTTGGTTGTTTCTACTTTTATCTAGGGGTTGTTTGACAAATTTTTTTAAAAAATTTTAACAAAATTTGATAAAAGTTAATAAAATATGTGAGTGAAAAGCTGATAAATTTTGTGGTTTCCATGAAGAGTAGTGTTAAAATTAATTGTTGGCTTTGACCTTAACTTTTTAACAACTTTTAAGCTATTCTAAACACCACCTAATTTTTTTATTATTATTTAGGCCCTATTTGATAAAACTTAAAATCTAGTTTTTTATCAAAATTAAAGTCATCAATGAATTCTAAACACATATTTCATTAAACCCACAATTTTTTCAACCACATATTTTATCATTTTTTATTAAAATCTGCTAAAAATCTAATTTTATCTCCACGAAACAGAGAATTACTTTTTGGTTGAAAATAGGTGGATGGACAGTTGGGGTCCCAGCTGGTTCACGAGAAGCTTATAGCTGCCACAAAATTCATGAGTGTGTGACTGAGTTCCCATTGTGAAAATTAGAGTGAAAATGCCATATGCATGGTTTTGCATTCTTTCTTGCCTATGGATTACCACATGATACCTGTTGTGCTCCTCTTTAAATGTTAAAATGAATTTGGAAAAGCCGAATTTCTGAATTCTTTTAAGTGCTTTTACGTTTATAATTATTGACACATATCCCCGTCTCTGTTAAAATGGGACCCGACCCATCTGATTCGACTGTAAAATTTAGAATGGCACAAAAGTGGTACACATTGTAACTCAAATAACATACGATCAAAAGTAAAAAACTCCCCCCGTCAATTGACATCTATTTCAGAAAACTACTAAAGTAGAATTGACGTGTGTGTCTTTTTTTCGAGTTGATACTTTGATTCGATTCCCATTAGATTCTTTACTAATTTATCTTTTTCGAGTTATAATACGTTAAAGTTTGAAACATACACTTGTCTTTGTAGAGTAAAGACATGGCTACATTTATAGTTTTCCTTTCTTCACGGGTTTAGAAAATTAAGCCCACCTGACATATTCACGGGATTTGGTTTTAGAAAACTTCCGAATCAGTGACAAATTTATGTATTCGTCTACTTGTTGAAATTTATGCATTCTTTTTGTTCGTTTGCAAGCAATCTACTCCCGAGTTTAAAGTAATTCACAGTTATTCATATTTATTAATTTGCCAAACAGTTGCTCAATTATTACTTGATAATTGATTTGTTACTTTCTAACTGCAACAACTGCCCTTTAGTTTTCTCCAATTGAATCAAGTTGCTCAATCCATCCTTGACCGTGATCTGAATTAATCTTGTCTCACTGTTTAGTCCGCTCGAACAGAAAGCTCTACCTCGCTTGAGCGGGAGAAGCCTACTTTAAGGGTGTGTTTGAACCACATTATTTAGGAAAAATGTATTTTGAAATAGTAGATTGATGGAGAATGTGTGGTTGAAAAAGAATGAAAAGTTATTCATGTGATGAAAAATATTATTTTATTGAAAAATGTGTGGTTGAAAATGAGTAGGAAAATAAAAATAAAAATTTTAACGTGGCTCAAACGGGGCTTAATATTTGATTTCGCTTAAGAAAACTACACGTAGCCAAAATTACAATTTTTATCCTTCTTTTCATCTTTGGCTTGTGGCTTTCACTTCAAGACATGCCAAATCCTGTTGTTTTCCTCGCCTCTTTCGTTAATCTTCTTCATGTTCAAGTTTTGTTCTAAAATAGCAGAAAAACAAAGCAACAAAATTAATAAAATCTAATTCGATCACTAAATAAAAGCTTTGTTCAATGGTCGAGATAAGTGATAATTTACACATAACCCACATTCTAAAAATATTTTTCTTGTTTCTTTTTTCTCTCAATTAGTGTCGAACTCCCAAATCTAGATGGAAGCACTTCACGCTTAGTGTTGTATCTAGATAAAGAATTTTAATAGGGGATACGATTTTGATTTTATCTCAAATTTGACTGTGATTGCTAATTTGTTAAAGAAAAATAGAAATAAATAAGGATTTTACTGATTGTACTGGCACATTCGGGGTGAACTCCGGATGACAGCTGCCTCACAAGGGGGCCCATGCAAAATAAAAATATCACAACCCCCCTCTTATGAGGGGACCGTCATCCGGGGCGTGAACCTCGGATGTACACTAAACAAAACCCAATAAATAAAGAATAATACTACTTATACATCATTGTATATAGATATATGTTCATATTAATGATGTGGAAGAGAAAAATAAAAGAGGGTAGAGTAAAAACCACATTTTGGAGGAGATAGAGATTTAAAAAAAAAATGGAAAGAAAAAAATAATGAAGTCAATTAATATGATTCATAGCATCAATATGAATCTGTATACAATGATATACAAATAACATTAGTAATAATTAACATAGTATGTATAGAAAAATTAAGACTACCTTGTTGCAAATAAATAAAAAAGAGGATAAATTTAATAGTTAAGATTATAAGTAGTCATAAAAAGTATTATAGAGCTCATGTTTTGTTTTGCTAAAAGTCATATTCTTAGTCCATGTTTGAGCCAAATTAAAGTTTTTATTTTCATTCTTCTACTCATTTTCAACCACAAATTTTTCAATAAAATAATATTTTCCATCACATCAATAATTTTTCCTTCTTTTTCAACCACACATTTTCTATCAATCTACAATTTCAAAATACATTCTTCCAAAATAATGTGGCTCAAACATACCTTTAATAAAAGTTGATGAAATGCACGGTTAAAAGTTCGATGAAAAATTTTAAATTCTAGAAATGTATGGTTTAACTTAAATTTGTATTAACTTTTTTAATAAAATCAAACATGACTAGAATGAGTTCTGAATCTGTATATCACCACTGTTAGTGAGAATTATGTCAATTTGCTTTCAAATGAAAAGGTCGTGGGTAACTCACCCCATGTGTGACAATCATTATTTTCAAACTTTTTTTTTTGTATACTTATTTTCAACCACATATTCACACAAAAAAAATATTCTACTCGTAAGCTCAAAAATTTT
The DNA here is from genome assembly GCA_903798385.1 of Fraxinus cuspidata. Classification (NCBI taxonomy): domain Eukaryota; kingdom Viridiplantae; phylum Streptophyta; class Magnoliopsida; order Lamiales; family Oleaceae; genus Fraxinus; species Fraxinus cuspidata. The sequence goes on from CAIGRP010019284.1 coordinate 25,498, forward strand.
CCATACTTTTCAACCACACGTTTCCTAAAAATCAATATTCAAAATTCTATTTTCCCAAAATAATAATTGTCAAACAAGGGCTAAATCTACGGACCTAAATGAATGGATTCGCAAGGAAAAGCTGGAGACAAAAAAAAAAAAAAATCAGATCTTTGAAGCTCACATACCAGTTTGGGTTGTGGACTTCTCAATTTTTTGGAAGCTCCCAAACCATCACTTATTACTATAAAATTGTCAACGTTACAAAGTTTTAACCAAGAGGGTAAGTTGCAATTTTAGAAAATTATATATTTTTTAATAAAATTAACACATGATATAGATTACAGTTACATACAAATACACGTAAAAAATTACATAAACTATAATTGCCATATTTTTCCTTAAGCACCAGTTGTAAAAAATAATACTTAAAAATTCCATAATTTTCAAATTCAGCCCATATTTTATTCCTATTTGTGTAAATTCCCAGTAAAAAAATTCCGGATTATTGAATATATTAAAATAAGCAAGTTTATTTAACACTAACAATTATTTTTAATAAATCAACTTTGATGTGTGTCCTTTTTATAATCAAGGAAAAATTATTTAAATAATAGTAATTGTTTTTAATATTGAGGTCTGAATTCCATCTCCTCATAAGTTGATTATTGTAGTCAATATTTCAGTGATGCTGAACTTTACATAAGGGCACAATGATCTTGTTAATGCAAAACTACATTTATTGTTATGATAATTATTTTGACACTGCATTATTTCTTAAGTGCATCATATTTAAATTGCACAAAAGGCGCATAATTACTTATTGTTATACTTACGTTCCCTACACTTTTCAGCGCATTCGTATCCTCAACATTGTGAAAAATTCTGTTTAGAGATACTAAAGAAACTTATTTGCACATCGTATTTTTAAAAAGCATAAAAAAACATAATCTACCATTATTCAATGGATATGAGTTTTAAAATAAAAGAGTTTTGAAATAATGGTAGATAAACAGGGACAAAATTGTGACTAAATTGTCTCTTCCTCATTTTAAAGCACGCGCAAAATGTGTTAATTAATGAATAGTTAAAGAGAAAAAAAATGTAAAGAAAAAAGATATAAATGTCACAATAAATAACATTTAATACAATTAAAATTTGATACATTCATAATAAATTATGGTACGAAATATAACTACTCTTTATCTATTTAGAAGTCAACTAACGATTCCATAAATTGATGACTCAACTCTACAATATTGATGAAAGACAGGGGAGGTTTGACACTTAAATGCCTTACTTTTTAGCTGGTTTGAGAGAGATTAACCAAAATGTCCATTTACGAAGCACGAACAAATTTTACTTAAAAAATGTATACAACTCTGGCGAGCCAGCTCTCGAGCTACTCACGGCTCGTGTTTCTTTTAATTATAAATTAGATTTAAACTCCCGAGGATAAGCCGGCTCATGAGCCAACGAGTGGTTCGTACAAAGTTTTTGTTGTTCGACTCACATCCACAGCTTTTCCTACAAGCTTTCCATCCCACTTTAACGTTCCTATCATATATTATTATGGTGCACATATCGCAGAGTCCACAATTAATGTCAATGTGTATGAACTATGCCGGCCAATAAGAAATTAATTATATTGCCAACCACCTTTTCTATCACCTTTCCTCTTTACAGCATAAAATGAAACGATTTCTTCATCAATTGAAGCCTTTCGTCTTCAACAATGGAAACTTTTTCATATCAAAACCCTCATCCTGAACCCACAAAACAGAAATGGTTTTCTGATGAATTTCTATACAAATATAAGGGCTTTTGGATTTGGTCAACTTATCTTGAACCCACAAAAAAAGTTGTTGAGAATTTCAAGCCACCTCCAACTGATGTAATTCTCGCTTCTTTCCCCAAAACTGGCACTACATGGCTTAAAGCTCTTCTACATTCCATTATTTTCAGATCTTCAGTAGAAAAATCCCTGATTTTTAACCACCCCCATGAACTCATCCCATCTCTAGAAACAAAACTATTTCTTGAATCCAATGGAAAAAACCCAGAATTTACTGATCAAAAAGTTAGAATTCTAGGAACCCATATTCCTTACCAGATTATAGGCGATGTCCTCAACTCCTCAGATTGTAAAATTGTTTATGTTACAAGAAATCCGAAGGACACTCTCATTTCCCTTTGGCATTTCATACAAAAAGCAAAGAAATTCGACGAAGATCCATGGACACTGGAGGCTGCTGTTGATCAGTTCTGCAATGGGGTTGTACCTTTCGGTCCGTATTATGATCATGTTTTGGCTTACTGGGAAGAAAGCCTTAAAAGGCCATGGAAAGTGTTCTTTGTTACCTTCGAGGAACTTAAGGAAGATGGAAACAAACAAGTGAAAAGATTGGCTGAATTTCTGGGGTGTCCATTTGAAGGTGAAAATGAAGAAGAAAAAATTGAGGAAATTGTGAGAAGTTGTGGCTTTGAAACATTAAGTAATCACGAAATTAACAAGTCAAGTGAGATGCCAGAGTGTTTTCCATTGCCATATAATTCATTTTTCAGAAGTGGACAAGTTGGTGATCACAACAACTACTTGAAGCCTGAAATGAGTCACCAAATTGATGCTATTACAAGACAAAAGTTTCATGCCTCTGGTTTTGTTTATGGAATCTAATTCAGATGATTCAACGGTTGTGTTTCAAACTTGATAGACGTGTCCCAGTCTAAACTCCGATGTTAGTTATGTTGGATGGCAGTAGAGTCTATGTTTCCTCGAATAATGCTCGCTCAAGTTTAGGGATGGAAGGACAGGGTGATGTGACAGATAACATTTGATGGTATTTTTTATTTTTTCAGACTGTCAAATCATTTGTTGGCACGTGCCATTCCTGATTTTGAACATGTCTTTGAGCGTGTTTATGTAGCATCATTGTATTTCTTCCGTGAATTAGGGCCCGTTTGATATGATTTCTACTTTTTCTTTTGCTTTTAATAGAAGAGTTTTTGAAGTAAGCTATCTTGATTTTTGTTTGAAAACTAATTTTTAAAAGCGCTTTCTATTTCGGAAGTGCTTTTAAATAAAGTTACATTGGACCAACTTCTTCTAACTACCCGATACACTTTTATGTTACACTTTTAGTCAAACGTGTTCGAAAACAATTTTTGGATCTCAAAAGTTTCTTTTCACTTTTTCAAAATCATGCCGAACGAGCCCTCAAGCTACTTGTACAAGGGTATTTTGACAAATGTTGAGGTGGCTCAAATCAAATGTTGAAGTGTATGTAAACTCAACATATGACTCGGAAATTGTACAAGTAGCATGATTGTTCTTCTTTATATTTATGTGTGCCATGGTGTTGAAACACATGGATTATGTGTATGTGTCATGATGGGTCTGTCATCGATAACTTCTTGAGTCTAATTATTTTTATGTGTGTTTCGTGATGGATGTATGCCCACTCAACATCTTTCACGATGTGTTTATTTTTCTTTGTGCTATTTAATTACCCTTGACAATAGATAATTATGATTTTTAATTCTCAACCGTCCATTTGGTATATGCCTATATAGGAATCAATGATGCCATTCAACTCTTACCGCTTTTTATTCTTTAATTTTATGTTTCTAGTAGATAAAAAAAAATGTTTATACATGAAAGATAAAAAAAAAAATGGTGATTAGTGGACTGGACCTGTCGGTTCACAATTAATAGCTGAAAGTGACTTGGGCTGAATCTGTCTACTCACATTCAAAAGCTAAAGGCCACATCTCATGTGGACTTAAGCAGCTCCCGGCTTAGCGCCCGCAGTCCAATATAGAATTTGAGAAATATGCACCAATGCTAGTTATTGGCTATGAATTTGATACATTTGAGACTAATTATTGGACCTTAACATTTCATTCAGAGTATCAGACCACCAGTTCAATTTTTGTTTGTCTTAGAGGACGGAGGGGAGGGGAGGGAGGTATCAATTTTCGAACCCTTCGCATCATTCATGACGACAATTCTTAACCAATCAAGACAAAATGAATTTGTTATTGATTTAAGCATATATTTTTAACTGAAAATTCTACATCTTTATGTGCCTAGTCATCGAACTGTTAGAATATAAGTAATATCATACTGCTTAGCGCATGGACACATATCATTACAATATATAAAAGAGCAAACTTTGTTACTATTCATAAGACATAATGCTTAGGTCACACTGATGTCATATATATCTAAATCATTATTTAGGGTTTTCTTTTTCTTTTTTTTCTCTAAATTAGACTAGGAACTCTTTTCTTTCCCCTTCATTTTCTCTCTGCTGCTAACCAAAACCCTAGGTCAAAATTCAATTGAAGATTTCTTCTTCGCCATTTTTTTTGTTCTTTCCCGTGAATCGTGTTCTTTGAGTACCATTTTTCATCCACCACAAACGCTAGAAAAGAACCCCAAAATGCGTTCATCGTTCACCCGTGCAATTGATTTCTTGGGTTGTATTTCTTTTACAGGCATCGGTTTGTATTCATCGAAGATCCCAAAACACGAACCCACAGGAAAAAAATCATTAATTTCCTTCGTTGTTTTGGTGCAAATTTGTTTTCAGTTGCTTTCTGTATATGGTTTGTATATTTTATTTCTCAATCATTTTGTATTCGTCTTAGATCCCCTTTTGTACAAAGAGCGAACAATAGGGAAAAAAGTTTGTAATTTCGTTTTGTTTTCTGCTACAAATCTATTTTTTAAAGATCTTTACTTTTTGTTTGTTCCCCTGAGCTGTGTTCTTTGTCAATCATGTTCTATCCATGCGAGATATGTTCCTGTGGAGCATTTATTCGGTTGTAATTTTCCTATAGGCTTATTTTTGTTTGTTTTACATCTTCTTACAGGTCCCCTTTTTAATGATCGAAAAACTCTAAAAAATGAAGCTTTTGTTTTGTACAATTGATTTGTTGGGTTATATTGTGCATGGTACGATTCTATAGTTAGTTTTTTTCTTGTATGTTTTCATTACCTTAGACGAAAATTTGATTCTCAGATCTACTCATTTCTTCGTCTCTATGTACATAGTAACCACATTTTAAATGTGTTCGTGCGGCTGATCTTCTTTTTCTTTGTTTTGTTTGCAGGATTTGACTCCCTCATATAAAGGTGAGCTAGCATCATCTAAGTTTTGTTTTTTTTCGTCATTTTTAGATTACATTTTCACTGAGAGTTAATATTCTATTTTTTTATAGATCGTAGCAAATTTTTTTTTTTTTTAATGTTTTTCTACCACCGAGCAGATTCGATTTAATGGTGGTGAGTATTTAGCTTTTTGAATGTTGTTTACTAACTTCACTTTTGTGGTAATACTTCATATTTTCCTGTGCATATGATATTTTTCGGTTCTTTAGCTACATAATTATATATATATATATATGTGTGTGTGTGTGTGTGTGTGTGCGTGTGTGTGTGCGTGTGTTCTTTCCATTAAGGTTCGAGATAGTTGGGTTCTTGTTTGCTGGTAATTCAAGAAATAATGTGAGTTTTCTATTTTTCTTTTTTTCATTTCTTATGCAATGTGCAATGTTTTAGCTCTACTATTTTTAGTTTGTTACGTATTTTTTCATATTTCTTGTTTTATTTTAAACCGCACCATTTGTTGTTATATATTGTCGTATATCTTCAAGTTCTTGTTTATTTTTAGGGCTAATTGAAGATTTGTTTCTTTATATATATATATATACTACATTATTTGTTACACGATTTGTCTCGAGATTTTGATGAGAAACAAAAGTATTTTAACTATGTCAATTAATCTATTGTTTGATTAGTGAAATTTACATTGTTCTTAATTCTTTTACTTTATAAATAGTTGCAATATTTTTTTACGATTAAATTTTTTAATATTGTAGTCTATTGGACTTTCAAATGAATTACGAATATTGTTTACTGGAGTGTGAAATGTATTGGAACTCTGCATCTTGGGTGTATTTTGAGACGGGTGGGTTTAAGGGTTAGGCAACTTACAAAAATACTTTTAAAATAGAGATCTTTTGAAAAATCATATGAAAAATATTTTGTAAGTAAAACATATTGTGTTTCTTTTTAATAAAAAAGTGATACAATGTNTTTAAAATAGAGATCTTTTGAAAAATCATATGAAAAATATTTTGTAAGTAAAACATATTGTGTTTCTTTTTAATAAAAAAGTGATACAATGTCACTTTTTTATATAAAAAGTGACACGATATCACTTTTAAAATTGTCACTTTTTTATTAAAAAAAAGTGGCACATTATTAAAACGTAATGTTCGTCACTGAATGTGATAGAAAAAAAGTAAAAAATATCGTGTAAAATTAAGTGACACAATGTCGCTTTTTATAAAAAAGAGTGACGCAATGTCACTTTTTTAAAGTTAAGTATCACTTTTTAATTAAAAAAAAAAGTGATGTACAATATAACTTTTATTAAAAGAATGATGTTTGTTACGTAAAATAGTGACATAAATTTCAAGAAAGTGACAAACACTTAAAAAATTGATAAATTCAAAAAAGTGTCAAATACTAAAAAAGTGACAAAAAAATCGGATTACACTAAAAAAAATAAGAAACATCAATCAAAACCTAAAAATAGATTCAGGAGTCTACGTATTGTCTATTTGTGATTATATTTCACTTTTATTAATTAAATATGAAACATAATTTCATTTTGGGAACAAACACTATATATAAGTAGGAAGTAATATAAATTAAAAAAAATTACAGAAATTCAATAAAGTGACAAAAATTCAAAAAAAAGTTATCTACAATTCAAAACCATAAATGAAGTCTTGGAAGAAATCTTCCTACGTCAATTTCAATTCATTGATTATTTCATATTACCTTTGTATGCTCAAACAAGAAACACAAAGAAAATTCATGAATTTTACAGCAACCATAACACAACTCTCTTATTCCTTCACTTCCACCTATATTCATTATTCAATTTCTACCTTGTCCTCACACAACAATTTACAAATCTTCACCATTCATTCACAACTTTTCTTCTCACCCAAAACCCAATTCTCTCTCTAATCTCCAACCAAAACTCAATCAAAACTGCTCGAAAACAAAAATCTAATTTGCAGTCCCGTCGTCTTATCTTTACTTATCAAGAATTTCAGCTCTCTATGATTTCACAATTGATTGCTTCGCTGCCGTTACCGCTTCCGTCACTTCCTCCACTACGTTGAACCACCATTCTTTATCTGACTTTGAATCTGAAATTGAAACCACCAACACAGTCTATTTAGCCACGGCCTTCAACTCTCGATGCTTCTTCTCCTCCCCTCCCCTGCCCTCTTCAACTCCATTGTAGACTTAATATCAACGTTATCATCACTCGCATCAAACACATCTTCCTCATCGTAAAACCCAACGGAATCTGATACCATTGTCGTTTCAAAGTACTTCGTGGACCCCTTCATCCACTTCCGTCAATCCACACAAGAAATGGTGGAAATGCGTGAACTTATTGATTTAAAATCTAGCCGGGATTATTTGCATAAGCTTCTCATGCGTTATCTATCCATAAACCCCCAAGAGAACCCATAAATTCATTATCAAAGCTTGGTAGGGGAGGGAATGTTATAATGTAATTAATACCTTCTTAAATATTTAATTAATTAATGGGAGTATTAATCAAATTAGTTAATATTTTAGGGCAATTGACCTAATATGCCCTTAGGGGTTTCATTAAATTGGTTTCTACATAATAAGTAGTTGTGTTTA
>CAIGRP010019289.1:0-17032 GCA_903798385.1 Fraxinus cuspidata
GTTTTTATATGTTAGTTTGATTAGATTAGATATGAAGCTTAATTTTCTTCTCTTTCTTGCCGGAATGTCTCTAGACGTAGAAAACGTGGCATTTTAGACTCCAGACAGGCCTTTGATTTATTATCAGTTTTAGTTCAAAGTTGATAATAGACATTGTGTGTCTGATTTGTGAACCTAAATGCTCTTGACCTTTGAATTACATTGCTTCTGATTTGGTACAGGTTTGAAGTAATACGTACTCATATTATCAACTTTTTACTATTAAGCCCCTGTTTGGTGCACATTTTTTACCCAATAATGCATTTTTATGTTTGATATGATATAGAATATGTGGTTGAAAAAGAAAAAAAGTTATTAATATTGAAAAAGAAAAAAAGTTATTGATATGATAGAAAATATTATTTTATTGAAAAATGTGTGGTTGAAAATGAGTAAAAAAATGAGAATGAAAACATAATGTGGCTCAAACGGGGTCAAAGTTGTATGCTAGCCATTGGGCATTAGGCAAATTTATTGCATTAAATATATTATAAAGCAATATATAGTAACATTATCGTTGTTTAAAAAAAAATTATTTTCTTAAGAGTGGGCATCGGGTGATTCATTCTAGGTATGTTCTAGGTATTTTAAGAATGTAACCGTCAAATAATTTCCAGATATTTATAAACGAAATCGGAATTGGCACGGTTAAGTACTAACATGTCTTCAAATATTGTTATTTTGTTGCTTTAGAAAAATATTCTTTTTCAAGAAAAAAAAGGCATTGCGTTTTTTCTTTGAACTTGTTGAACTATCAATTTTCAATTTTCCAATTTCTTGAATAATATTCTTTTTCAAGAAAAAAAAATATTGGATTTACTGTTAAATTCTTTTTAATGGAGACCATTAATATAGCTATTAGAAAACTAATTGATTATTATAGGTAAGAAAATAGGTTCAATGATGTTTTGAATACTTGCTCAAAACTTCAATAACCACTGTCGTAATTAATTCAAATAAAAATACATTTCTTGAATTCCAAAACCCTATTGCCCTTCTCATTTTCGTCAGTTCTAGAAAAGGCAAAACGGGTTAATTTAACTAGTGGCCACCCAACTTTAAAGTTGGTGTCACCATGGCCACCGAACTTAATTTTGTTTCACCGTGGCCACTGAACTTTATACTAAGTATCATCATGGCCACCAAATTTAATTTTATTTCACTAAGGCCACCCAATTATATATAACGTTTCACTATGGCCATCCAATTTCATATAATATTTCATCATGACCATTTGACTTTTTTTTTATTATTTTCATTAATTTTAAAAGGGGTAAAACGGTAACTTTGCATTATATATATATAATAAAATTTTTAAAAATAAAATAAAAACTTATATATTTTTTTTTTTTTAAAAGTGGTAAAACGGTAACTTTGCATTATATATATAAAATAAAATTTTTAAAAATAAAATAAAAACTTATATATATATATTTTTTTTTTTATTATTATTATTTTTTTTTAAAAGAAAAATTTTTTTAAAATAAATTTTTATTTTATTTTACTTTTCTAAGTAACTTTTTAAAAATAAGTTTTTATTTTATTTTATTGTTTTAATTAAATTTTTTTAAATAAGTTTTTATTTTATTTTATTTTTTAAAATAAGTTTTTATTTTTATTTATTAAATATAATTCAAAATTACCGTTTTACCCCTTTTAAAACTAATGAAAATAGTAAAAAGAAGTCTAGTGGCCATTGTGAAATATTATATAAAATTCGGTGGTCATAGTGAAACGTTATATGCAATTAAATGGCTATGGTGAATAAAATTAAATTGAGTGGCCATAGTGACACTAACTATAAAGTTCAGTGGTCATGATAAAACAAAATTAAGTTCAGCGGCCATGTGACACCAACTTTAAAGTTGGGTGGCCACCAGTGAAATTAACCCCAGGAAAAACACTGTCAATCCAATTAGAAAAATAAAATAAACTAGAGATTTTATCATAGATTGAACTAGGGAAGATCGGCTAATGGCGGAGGCGAAGAAAATGAGAACCGACGCGAGTACCAGCGGTGGTGGTGGAAATGATAACAGCAGAGGTGAAAGTGTCGTAATCGATTTCGGTCGCCGTAAAAGCTCCTGCGGTTACTGTAAATCCGGTAGCTGCACCAGTATTTCCCATGGTCAGTCTCTCAATTTACATAATTACACATATAATATTATTCTGTTGACTAACTGGTTAGTAAATATCGGTTGAACAGTGTTAAGAAGTGTGTAACGTGTTTGACATAGGAAGAAGTTTAAATTTTATTGAATTAGAATTCTCAGGTCTGTCTTTGAACTTCCTTTTTGGTTAGATCCTGAAAATCAAGTTCTTTTGGAGATAAATTTGTTTGTCTTACATACGATCTGTGGGATTTAATGAAGGACAAGAAATCACGCTGATGATGGGCTGATGCAGATTATGAAACTCATGATTGTGAGCTTTGTCGTGGAAATTTATTTCAATTCTGATATTTGAAATTGACACTGGGTTTAATATTTTCATAAACATATGGTCTAGCTTGTAAGAATAATTAGATTTTGTTATACTAAAGAAAAATCGATTTTGAAGAATTGGACTGGCCCGTGATGGGGGATCGTTGCATAAGATATTGAATCAGACAATACCTCTTTCGCCTCAGTGTAATTCTAAGAGGCCACTGGATGATGATTCATATGAGGATTATGATACCCCGACTATCTTTGACAGTGAGGTATATTGGTTCAGCAAGTTGAGGAATTCGGGCATCAGAGTAAACTTACTCCAGTTGGAAATAGAGTGGAGATGGAAAAGTATCCTTAATTTGCATGCTGTTGTAGAGGAAAATTGCAAGTTTACTAAAATGGAATTTTTGCAGTCAAAATATTCGGGCGTATTATTCTTTAAAAGGCTTCTCCATAGGTTAGGGTTTAGGGATTGGCATTTATCCCTTAATGTTTTTGAACAACGTTGTCCAAACTTTCACGTCAATGTACACGTAATGTTAGATTCACTCACACGCTATGCTGGAAAGTAATCACCATTCATTATGCTTCTAATTTTTCACTTTACATGAATATGCATAATTGTGCCAAAAAATTTCTTGAACCGCGATCAAACTGGAAATGATAGTCTAAATCATAGTAAGAGCAAATTCTTCCTTTCTTATTCATTATTAGAGGGCCCAATTTGTGATAGCTTTCCTTTATTATTCATTTCCTCTTTCCTCACGAATCTTTGAAATCTGTGGAAGAGATACATCTTGAATTTTCATTTTTTGACATTGTAGGGTTATGGGCTAAAAGTTTGACTGTTGAAGACTATCAAGGTTGGTAATTTATGCTCTCTCTCTCTCTCTCTCTCTTCCTGCAATTGTTTAGCAAAAACTTTGTTTGTATATAATCTATAAGTTATAAAAGTTTGTTTATATGATATATTAATTTAGAGTTCATCTCATGGTTGATAATGATTATGTCTTACGTTTAGTACATCATATCTTGGTTCTCCTTTCCAACTTTAATACTTGAGCTACTGTTTGGTGCACTTAGGTATTATATTTCTAGTGTTAGATTCTATTGCTTATGAAAATCAACTAGCAAATGAGTTGCCTTTTCTGTTTGTGATTGAGTTTCCTTTATTGGTGGTACCTAGAGAAGAAATCCCTAGCACATGAAATTGAATCGCTATGACTTGAAATGTACAGCACTCAAATCCACTCTTGTTAAGATGTAGCTTTTATTTCTTTGAGTTCCAATTGCACTGCCCATGTGGCTCTTGCAAAATTTTCTTATGCAGTGTTTCCAGTTGTTTAAACATTTTGGTACTCTTTTCTGGTTTTTTAAATTAATTTGGACTAGAGCAGCATGATTTTTCTCAAAGTTCTCTTTCCGTAGCTCTTCTTGACAGAGGCTGGAGAAGATCTGGCTGCTTCTTGTACAAACCTGAGATGGAGAAGACTTGTTGCCCTTCTTACACAATCCGTCTCAAGGCCAGTGATTTCGTTCCTTCTAAAGAGCAACTTAGAGTGTCGAAAAAGATGCAGAGGTATATTCGTATGGTTCCCTTATGTATTTTCATCAATGCTACCACTTTTCCACAAATACGTTGCACAACAGTTATAAAAGTGAGCAACAGCGTGCACATAAGTGCATAGCTGTTGCAGATGTAGCTTTCTCTGTTGTATATTTGAATTTCAGTTTCCTAAGTATTTTTTTGGTCTATGATATTTTGTAATTGGCATTCTTCATGATATTTATTCAAATAATACATCTGCAAGAATGTGATCAAGAAATGAAATGGTAATTGGACAATAATTGCTGTAAGTTTGGTTACATAATATATTTGCAACTTTGCCCTTTCTGATTTTAAAATTTCTGACTCCGATTATCGTAATACAATTGGTCCAGTTTATTCTTCTGTCGTTTTTTCTTATTCAAATTCCAAAGACCCTCACAATGGATTTTATTTCGAGCTTTAGTGGCTTCTGCTAATCTTTACTTTCCAATTTATTCTTCTGTAACTTCTTTACTCATTCAAGTTTCAAGGACCATTGCGTATCATTTTCTTTTGAGCTTTAGTGTCCTCTGCTAGTATATACAAGTATCTTTGCAATTAAATACCAAGTTGCTCAAATATGTTTCAAAATATGCTGTAAAAATAGTATAAGAGCAGGCTGACTTTCTTGTAGGTTTCTTGATGGCCAGTTAGATGCGAAAAAATCAGAAAGGTTATTAGATGAACAAAATTTATGTGGGGGATCATGCAGCAATGCAAAAAATCTAAGTACAAGTTCTGCTGCAAAGGAGTCCCTGGAAGCTGACTATGAAGGTAAAGACAAAGCCAATCAGTTTATGCATTATACATCACAGCAGATTGATAATATAGTACAATCATGCGTGAAAAATGGGGAGTTTTTCTGCGACATTCAGTTTCCTAAAGCTTCTGTCAAAAAGGTTGCACCAGCTAAAAGAAAACTACTGGCAGAAGTATCAGAAGATCTCGTATATTCCTGCAATATTGCTTTCCAGATTGCAGCTACTCTAAGACGAAGCAAGACAGATGCTGAGCTGACAAAATCATTAGAACAAGGTGTCAGGGAAAATAGACACCCTACCAAGCTTTCTCCTAAGTTGATTGCAGAAATTTTGGCAAGTCAGTTAAAGGAGCTGGCAAAATTGTCTGGTTTGTTGATTAGAGCTTGTAATGGACACATCAATTTTTATTCTACCACAGAACAGGCTCACTCAGTCAAAGGTGGAAATGCTACAAAACCAACACAATCTTTTACAGCAAGTGGTGATAACCGTTGTTTAAAGAAAACCAGTGGACAACCCAATGGCCAAAAGCGAATGTTCGAGATTCGTTTGAAAAGTTCAAGCTTTGATTATGAAGAATATTCTTTGTATAGGAAGTACCAACTTAGTGTCCATAATGACACAGTCAGTGAAAATTCGTACAAAAGATTTTTGGTTGACACTCCCTTGGTATATGTTCCACCAGATTCTTATGGTGCAGTTCCTCCTTCTGGCTTCGGTTCTTTCCATCAGCAGTATCTCATTGATGGGAAGCTAATTGCAGTTGGCGTCATTGATATCCTCCCCAAGTGTGTGTCTAGCAAATATCTATTCTGGGACCCTGACCTTGCCTTCCTGTCACTGGGCAAATTTTCGGCTCTGGAAGAAATAAGATGGGTTAGAGAGAATCAAGTACATTGCCCCAGTCTCCAGTACTACTATCTTGGCTATTACATTCACTCCTGCAGCAAGATGAGATACAAAGCCGCATATCGACCATCTGAGCTTCTCTGCCCTCTTCGCTACCAGTAAGTACAATTAAATTTTTTTGCAATTTTGCAAAATTTGAGGTGTAAGATCTATCTTGGAAAGGTTCAGTAACCTAAATCTTTTGAAAAACACTCATAGTTTGTTGACTTTCATATGGACATTTTTAGGGACTTGAATTCAGCTCTTCAATTCTTTTGGTTAACCCAATTCATTTCAAGGCACCGAATTGACAACGGAAAAAGGATGTTGTCGGTGTTAGACTGCTCGATTTTGAAATATCAAATTATCCTAATACCTAACGGTACTGATGTTAACTGATACTTCCATCAGTATTATATGAGCAAACTGTTTGCATAGAAGTGGATGTGACTGCATCTGTCGACTGTGATGCTTATTTCCTACAAAGCATCACAGGTATACGATACTATTGTCTATTTGCATTTTCATTTGAATGTTGATATCTGCAATTCTGAAAAAGCCTTGCTAAGTCTTTGCAATTGAAAGATATTGAGTTGTATATAAAATTCACAACTGAGTCCCGCTTCTAAGAAATGTTTTGAAAAAGATATTACTCCTACCCTTCATTTGCATTCTCTATGTACATCATCAGTCAACTAATTCTCATTTGGATTCACTTTTAGTTTCTCTTCTTTACATAATACTTTTTAACCTATTCTAAATTTGAATTTAACAAATGGAATTCTACCAATAATAATCAACTCCATGGAATGTTGAGCATTTAAAATATGAGATCTACATACTCCAAAGATCAATATAACAAATATTCATTATTTGTTACCTTCTAGACTTCAATGCTTTGAATGTCTATGCTGTTTACTTGGCAATTATCAGTCCTTATTCATTTTGTTCATATTTAAATTTTTATATATGAAGGAAATATAAATAGAGGAAAATTAAAGAGTGCAAATATCAAGTAGGCCATTTGCATATTAGAATGAGGATAGAAACGGAACAAAATATGTCATGTGTATTCCACTGTGCCTTGCCAGTTTCAAAAAAAGAAGGGGCGCCCTCTCTTTCACGCCACCCAAATCCTTTATTGAAGTTTTAAAAGGCTTGAAGGAATGTTATAAACTCTCCTTATTTGGACTGACCTTCCTTGTACTGACCCCAATGAACCTTGAGAATTTACATGAAAAAATCTTGTAAGGTGGAAGTAGCAATAAGACGATGAACAATCTGAGGTTGAGCAGTTATGGATAGCTCACTGCATATGTGACATATATTGTTAGGAGACGGATCAAATTTTTTGACTTGAACTTGGTTGTTTTTGTTATTCACTGGAGTATTTCTGTTTGTGAAGACTGATGCTCCATTCCGGATCGCAGATCTATAAACTTATGACACATAGTAATTTTAACACTTCTCTCGTGATTGTTATTATATTTGGAGTCTTTTATGTGAGCTACCATAAGTATCCTGATCTCTCTTTTTAGTCATTATCTCTAACATGAGACTGTTTAGGTGGGTTCCATATGATGTTGCAAAGGTACTTCTAGACAGGAGAAAATATGTGGTCTTATCTGATTTTGATCCCTCACAAAATGGAGATTCATCATCACCCCAACCTAGAAATGTTACCGATAATTATATGGAACTGGTAGAGCAACATGATGACCCTTTCCAAGAAGGTTCGAATGACATTTATGTTAATGATGAAGAAATGACTGAACTTGATTCTGGGGATTCAGATGATGAGTCAGACTCTGAATCCAGTGATCCAACAACAGTGGAATCTGAAGATGTTGATGCCAGTAATATTTTGATAGGGATAAAGGGAACTCGTCTTAAATACAAGGTATATAATATTCTGGTGAATTTTTTAGATTGTATTAATTTATTTTATGTTTGCATAATTCATAGTGATTAGATCAGATGATATCATTGAACAGTTAAATTGCCTAGCATATAAAATGCTTGTTTGACAGAAATATCTTCTTTTATCGAAGAAAAATATCGAGGATCTAATTGTGCAAGCAACCACTCAATTGGCTCAATCTCACCTGCTACCTTATTTCATTTCATGAATCTTTTAGAGGTCACCAACCCTAAAAAAGTCACACAACGAACTCCTACTCTCTGTGTTTTTTAAATGAACAGAAATAAACTTATTATCGTCATCTCAAAGTCCGCAAAATTTCGAATTCGTAACTTCAAAACCCAAGACCTTGATCATCAAATTTCAGCTGATTACGTTTTCACTTTCCCCTTTCAAACATTCATAGGAAGCTGAAGAAAAGGCTACTCGTTGAGGATCTCTTATCAAGTAATGCCCCCCTCGGTGAGGTATATATGATTGTCAGAATAAATATACATTGTCATCGATATCATGAGTCAGATGTTGAAATGAATTGATTCAAATTGTAAAGTCACTTTTGCCATGTGTCTAATCTTGCAATAAATTGAGCTTATTATCCTGTTATACAACCTAGAGAGGAGCCTGTATTAGCCAAATTTGAAAAAGAAATCTTACTTTTTATTTAACCATCATGAGAATTCAATTCATGCAAACTTTTGGCCCAAATTATTACTATGCGCCTTTTGCCTAAACTACTACTTTTATTCGTCATTATGCACCAATGAATCGTCTAAATGATTTGACCTTAAGAGTAGACATGATTTAAGATGCTTTATCCATCATTCGCTCGATGAACTTATGGAAATTCCCTTTTAAAAGCTTTCCAACTTTATACATGCCTACTGATGCCTATAATAGACTGCTTAATTGATATCATTGAATCAGTCTCTGTTTGTTCCTATAATGCTTCCACTCCTATAGTAGTGTAGAACTAAGCATTTGAAGCAAGTATTTAAGCAAAAAAAATAAAAAAATCTTGCTAAATTTCACACAATCTATAATGTAATTGCAATCTTTCTTTTATTTAAAGGATCTTCAACAAGCTTTTGAACCCAGTCAGAGAAAGTTCGTAGAGATTCAGTTGCACCAGTACCAGAGAGTTGTGGGCAAGGAGCTCTCTGAAAGAATGGCTTACTCACTGGGATGATTTATAAATCCTGTGATATCTCAATTGAAATTCGAAGGTATGCTTACTGGAGCTTGTGCATTCGAGCTTTGTTAAAGATTAAAACTTTTCTATATATTTAATCCGTGGTGGGGAAATAAAAAACTTATTTATCCATGAATTCCGGGATTTAGATGGATACATTCTGAAAATTAATGGTTTGTAAACTGGTTATGATATTATATACTAAGCTGTGTTTTTAGTTTGATCCAAATTTCTTGCTTTATGGTTTACTATTATTTTACGTGAACTGAGATTGACATGTTATGGAACTTGGATCAACAATTAACCGCTATCCTCCCCTCTCGCCGAGTCACTTGAAAGAGGGTGAGGCCCACACTAGTTCATTTGCGAATCATCTCTTATTTTCTCGAGACTAATTCGCCCATCATACACTTACTAGCCATTGTTGCAAAGTGCGGGGGTGAATATTGGATGGCGAATGTTATGATTGATTTATATAAATAGGGACATGTAATTTTAGAATTTTACGTTCAAGTAAACCCTATTTATTTTAAATGCATGACCACATTTTCCAAATTAACAAGTGTATTTTCACAATTTTTTTTACTTTACTTGCTATCTTGTTTGCTTTGCCTTTTGACATTTTGAATTGGAAAATATCTAAACCTTAGACTTGTAATCGCAATCTTTCCTTTATGTTAGATGTAAATATCTATAAGCAAGTTATTTAATTTATTTATTCACTTAAAAGTAAATTACGAAATATATTTATTTACTTGTAAGTGATTTATTTATTTACTTTCATCGTTCCTTGTCGATATGGTCCTATAGTATAGAAGTCTTCTATGGAATTTTGCAACAAATCGGTGAACAAATGGAGAGGTCTGTGTCATTAATTTCATCAGCAAGCCAATTTTCATCCAAATGCATACAACGTTAGACCCATGGTGTATGGTTCTATGTTACCGAGCAAAAGATTTCTTAATTGGATTCAATATTATACGCTCACTAAAAAGTGTGTATTGGAATTCTAATGGTCTAGGAACAACAAACTTCGACCATATATTTATATCAAGTAGAAGTTCTTTAAGCAAGAAATTGTCCGAACTTGTGAATCTTAATTTATCAATAAAGATTCTCATCCTCTTTGGACAAATCCTGAATTCTTCTGCCACTTGAGAAGAATGAAAGCGTAAATCTTACGAAGGCTGCTCATCAAGGGGACCATTACAAGGTAGCAAAGCAAGGGATACACCAACTATAGAAAGGACCATATCCCCATGGGCATGTAAGTATTGTATTTGTACGTGAACAAACGAACAGGAACATGTTCTAGGAAAATTACGGCTTGTAATCAATTATCAGTCACTAAAACCATTTCCCAGCAGATGAAATATTTCCTCTCTAGATTCTGTTTCAGAGTTGCCAGAAATATTCTCCAAGTTCAATCTTAAAGAAGGATTATGGCAGCTCGCCGAAGAGAGGCCTAAAAAATGAGTTTTTCAATTCTAATCGCCACTCAATGGAATGCTCTCCTATTTGGACTCAATACTGCACTATCATTATTCCAGAATGCCATGATAAGAATCTTCATACCGATTATTCGAAATGCTTTTGTTTATATTGACGACATCTTATTGTTTTCCCCAGATATTGATTCTCACACAGAGTTGCTGCATAAATTTCTTGAGAATGCATATTTCACATGGACAATATTACCGCCAACCCGACATTGCAACACGACAATTTCCTAGGTCTCACTTTCAATCAAATCCAGCAATTCCTTGGAATTGTCAACTATATGGCTGATTTTATACATAATTTAGCTCGCTACAAGATTCCTTAGTTAGCACATATAAAGAAGAATGCAAAGACGGGGTTTAGGATGTACTAAAGCAGTAAAGGAACTCGAGAATCTGAAATAACATTACCACATGCTTTATTACAGGATGTATTAAAGCAGCGAAGACATCTGAATGTGACTATGCTAAATTTATTCTTTAAGCTTGTGAAGCATTTGAATGCGCTTGAGGACTAGATTGTCAATAACTAGAATCATTGGAGATCATAATATCATCTCCAAGCCTTGTAATATATATATTTTCTGTAATATCAAGTGTCCTAGTCTTCGTGCTTAACTTTCTGTTTGGCTAAACTTAAATTATATAAGCTTGTCATACATTCTTTTATCCACACATTAGTAGGATCCATTACTGCTACTCAATTATTATCCACATATTATATAACCCATAACTTATAATCACTTCCAAGCATGCTAATACTTTTTATCCAAACATTTCTTAGAATCCACAACTTTTTACCCACTTTTATCCAAATTCCATAGGAGGAATCACAACTTATTAACATTCAGAATTACTACCACAAGCATTTAATGAACAACATACTGAAATTGCTCAAAAGAAGAAAAACCAAACAATGCAAAAAATGGATAATTGTTGCGGTATGTGACAAATATAAAATAACATACCCTAGACAAGAAATCAAGGGTCGTAAGAGTGTGCTTAACATGTTGAATCCAAGAACTCGCTGCTCATTTATAGAAATCATAGTTTTTAGTAGTGTTTTAACAAAGGATGAGGTGTCACTTATGGAGTATGTGCAATGGAGCTATTAAAAACACGTAATATCTCTCAATCGAGGAAATTCAGAAGTTGGAAGAACTACAATTTTGAGGAGGTTAAAGAATGTACACTTTCAGATACAATTCGAGATGTCATGACTAATCAAACATCATCAGCATCACTTCCTCCAACACGGGCATCAGGTGTCACCCAATTTCTTCCAACAGGCCCGGAAATCTTAAACCTGTTATAGTGAAACGAAGAAGTCATCTCAATATCATGCAAATAATATCATTTTTAACCTGTAATCTTTGGTAAATACAGACCGCTCAAGGACGGATTTGCCTTCCTTGTACTTTTGACTCTTCTCATGAGCAATTTCCTGAAAATGATCATTGAAAAGTTAATAATGACATACAAAACATGACAGCTCGTGCAAGGGGATACGACTCCTTCCAGTAAATGGATCTTACATATTTCCAACCAATAATTGAACCACACTGGACACAGAAAATGTCCACGACTGTGTGCAATCCAGTCATCATCATCCTCTCTTCTTTTTCTCCAAAAGTGACATTCACCCTGTAAAAGAAATAAAATCAATGTACAGAATATGCAACTGATTTGAAACGTAGGTTTTCCCATTTTTATTTTTCTAATATTTTTTCTTTCCATTTGAGTTGTTTACACATCTGCAAATGCAAATGTTATCTTCTCTACTCTTTTGTGTGCATCCATGTGAGTGAATGTGAAGGTTTCCATGTTTCTTTCTTTTCCATTCATGAGTGTGTTTGAGCGTGTAATTGTGAATGATTCTCCAGTCCAAACCATGTTTCTCTACATTGGCTTGCATTTCCTAGAATAACCAAAAATAGATTGGACACACCAACGAGTTATTTCCGATGTGTCAATGGTCATTTAAGCATAATATTTAAAGTGAACGACGTGACAAGATTTTGAAGCTTAAATTTGATTCTTATTAACTACGGTAAAGATCATTATCTCTTGGAAATTCAGTATAAACCGAACCTCGTATTTCTGATAACATATTGTGCAAATTAAAAACTTTCATATCCATAGGAAACAGAAAATGGAGCTGAAAGTTATGTATATCCCTTCTGCAGTAATCATAAAACAATCAAAAGTTTAGATTATGCTTTATAAACTTAAGCTGGTTATGGAACTCCCTCCCTCTCTCGTGTCTGTCTATAGCATCCAGTATTTAGGTATTCGTGTAGCTAAACTCCATGCAGGTCATAGGTCAGGAGGAAAATTGGCACACATTATCAGTCCGAGGAAGAAAACTGAATCATACTCTTAGCTGATGCGAGTAAGAGAGTAACTTACAGAATCATGATAATATTGGTTTCATGATGTCTTCCTGTCTTCATTATCTTAGTCAGTCCAAAAATCTTTCTAGCCACAAATGGTAGCAACTACTATTTCAGATAGTTAACTAAAAGGAAAATAAGTCTTTTCTATCCTCAAATGTCAAAAACATACATCTTTTCCCTACATAAATTTTATAAGACATTTTTTGTGATCAAAACCTTCCGTAACCAATATTATTAGATGCAACGGGATATGAAAAGGAGAGAAGTCTTCAAATTTTATCAATTATAGAATGAGATGGAGCAAATCAAGAAACACTTACACCTTGTTGAAGAGATAAGCCTTCCCATGCCTGCTTTGGAAAGACTGAAGCAAAAAAACCACAAGGAAAAGGAGTCAAAATAGGTGTTGCTTACCGGAACCTCTACTTAGTCTACTATAACCAGTATAACGAGACTAAATATGCATCTTTACCTAACAAACTTAAAAGACCAATCTGCAACATTTAAAGTGATAAAAAAACAATTAAATAAGGAAAATGCAATCACGGCACAGCCAAAGTAATTAGCCTTTCTTAAATTTTCTTCGTGAAGTCATTAAATATGCAGAAGATACTGACAAGAAAACAGTTGCAAATACATAAGCTCGTATGTATCTTACAGAGAAGTCTGACAAGAAAACAGATATGCAACAAATAAATCCCTACGGATTGTAAGTAGCAAAGAATATTCAGTTATTTCAAACAATTACAAAAAACTAGAATTAAAAAAGTAGAATCCCTATGGAAGAGTAGCAAGAAACTCTGTGCTACAAAACTTGATACAGAAAAGCAATGTTGTTGACAGAGATAAAGACTCCAAGGGGCATGAAAAGTTGGGAAATGTTCTGAGCGGAGTAAATAGATGATGCGCGTAAAAGTGGCTAGAAAATGCTAATCAAGCCAACAAAGAAAGAAATGAGCAACACTGAATATCCATCAATTCATGCATATGATGATCAACCAAAACAATTGTTGCGACATTTTTGTGTTGCAATGCAAGCCACCGGCAAACATCATGTTCATTGACTGGGAAAAAAAATGAGCAGGAGACCGGACAATTGGAACTAAAAGACATAAAGAGTGCAGCCTTGAATCGCATTGTTCTCCCACGTTGTCCCAAGAGAGTTTGAAATCGAACATTACAATCTGAACTATGGTATTCAATCATCTCTATGTAATCTAATTCCTTCCACTAGGAAGTTGCAATTCATTTTAATTTAAATAATGTACTACGCCAGCATGACTAAATCATATTCCCTTTTTAGCTAGATACCAAATTTTTTTCTTGACAACATTTTTCACAAAAAAATCTTCCAAGAACTATCAAAATTACACAATATTCTCAAAAAAGTTAAGGCCCATTTGGCAGGAATTTTGCTTCTACTTCTTTTATAAGAGCTTTCTTAGAGAGCTGGTAGCCTGGTATTATTATCCAAAAAGGATAAACTTTTGCAGTGCGATTAAGTATTTTCGGAAAATTACTTAGACATGATTAAAAGTAAATCTTTACAAAAAGCTACAGCCTCACCAAACGGGCACTAAGTCAACCACCCATCAATAAAAGGTCACGACTTTAACTAAATTAAGAAAATCGACGAAACCCTCCAATTCTGAATTTACATCTCAACTAGAAAAGAACCAAACAAAATTGATATTCCCATGGATAGAAGATGGAAAAAAAATTTAAAAAAAAAAAACCTTGGAAATGACGTCTTCAGTGAGAGCAAGATGGGTCCCACAGTGCTTGCAACTATAGATGCTGCCTTCAAGAGTCACCACAAATACCCTTCCCATCTCCTCTCTTCTTCCCTACCAAACTTTTTTCAACCCCAGAAATGAAAATGAACACAATTTAAGAAAATGGGACTTAAAGAAATTGGGCAAGAAAACAGAAGTATGTATAAAACTATCAACTGGAATGAAGATGAAGAAATTGACAAGAGAGGAATTGTTGAAAACTTGAAAGTTTGAACAACCTCAAGTGCAAGAAAGGTGGGTGGGGATGGGATAAAGGTCTTGCTCACAAAACACGTATTTTATGTGTCAGCCTGCCAACCTACTTGTCATTCCCCACTACATCAATCTTTGGAACAAACTTACGAATAAAATGGGAATACAGATAATTGTTATAACTAAAAAAATATTGTTATTTATAATATTTGGATATGAAATTCATTTTAATGATTTTATATTTATGGAAGATATATTATAGTCAACGTTTGGTGGATATTAAAATTTAGATTTTAGGATCTGTTTGATCCCTATTTTTAGTGTAAAATAAATTTTGAAATTATAGATTGATGAAAAATGTATCGTTAAAAATAAAAGAAATG
Organism: Fraxinus cuspidata; assembly: GCA_903798385.1. Classification (NCBI taxonomy): domain Eukaryota; kingdom Viridiplantae; phylum Streptophyta; class Magnoliopsida; order Lamiales; family Oleaceae; genus Fraxinus; species Fraxinus cuspidata. The sequence goes on from CAIGRP010019289.1 coordinate 15,085, forward strand.
TTTTTGACTTGGGTATAATATTATTTTATTGAAAATGTGTGGTTGAAAAGAAAGAGAAAAAAATGAATTTTGAAAAAAATAAAGAACAAATAATAGCTTAATTTAAGATAAAGTAAATAATTAATATTCGCAACTTTTTAATCGTATATTTCATCAATTTTTATTTAAACTAACTAAAAAACTTATTTTAATCCTCATCAACCAAGAACGTAGTATTATTCACATTAAATTGTTACAGATGATATTGAAGTAAAATACAATTACATGCCAAAGTGAAAACAATAAGCCCGACCCCATTTTTTCATCAAAATATATGCTTGAACAGTAATTTTTTCCCATTACAACAACACATTTTTCAATAAAATAATATTACACGCAAACTCAAATTTTTTTCTTATTATTTAACCATATATTCTTCATCATTACACTTTTATAAAACGTATTTTTTTATTTTTGTAAAAAAAAATGGGGCTCAAACGACCTATAAAAAAGGTAACCAATAGAACCGTCGCAATCGCAGGTGTAAAATTGTTGTTGCTATAATTTCTTTTTCCTTTTTCTCTCAATTTTCATTTTCATTTTTTTTTATAAATAGAATATTTCTATCTTCTTTGTTTGTTCATTATTATGAATTTTTTTAATTATGTTAAATTTAATTTTTATTCTTGATTCTTGCTGCATAAAAAAAAAAACCATTTATTTATGTTCTAAATTTAAAGTTATTTATAGTATATAATTCACGAAGGTTGGGTGGATTCGGTGAACTTGGTGTGGATATTTTATTTTAATTAAAATTTTATACTATTAAATTAGATTATTTTTTTAGAACTCATTTATTAGTATGATATTCTAAGCCCTTGCTTCACCCCCATTATAATGATGATTTGTGGAAAAGTGTATTTTGTAATAATAATTTTTTGGAGAATGTGTAGTTAAAAAAGTAACATGAGTTTTGAATTTACATTTAATATTATTTTATTAGAGAATGTGTAGTTGGTAAGAAGATAAAGAAAAATTAATTATAATTTTGAAGGAGACCAAACAGGGACTAAGTTTTTTCGACGAAATTAAAATTATATGTAGACAAACCTTGCTACCAAATAACAAATGAGATTTATATATTATCATTTTCTATATATTTTTTTGTAAATGGTAACTATTTTCGATGAAATTAAAACTATATGTAGACAATACCTTGCTACCAAATAAGGAATGAGATTTGTATTTTTTATCTTTTTATTATTATTTTTTTTTTTTTGCAAGTGGTAACTATATTCATACTGCAGTTTTTTTTTTAATTCGCCATATTTAAATTTTTTAGGAAAATGCTTTTTGAACACTCTTTTATTGACATTACAAGTGTTGATTGGGTAAGAAATGTCAAAAATTTAAACTATCTAATGATGTATTTTCACGTGACAAAATGTAAAAAACGATATACGTGTAGCATGATTAATTTTTTTTGCTCTCTCATTCTTATCTTTAATTCTCAAATAATAGCAAATTTTGTTCGTAATAACAGTTTTTGTTTGAATATTCCGTTAGCGTGCTTTAAAATTTGGGACAATTATTTTGTCGAACTTTTATATTTTTTTTGCATTTTTAAATATGAAGGGCAAATTAATCTTTTATGCCATCATAAGGGATGAATACAGATGGAAGTCATCGTTAAGACCAAGATATGGTAATTAATAAAAGGTTGAAAATAAGAATATAAAAAAATGGAAACATAAGTACCACGATGAGAAATATTTTAAATTATCCATTGCAATTAATATGGTGCAATAAGTAAACAAAATTTGAATAAAGGGTAAATAGCACAGAACGTCGTCCTTACCTTTCAATATCATTCTACAAAAAGTCATTACCTTTCATTTTTTGACATTTTCACCTCTACATTCCACATTTTATTGCGCAAAATGACATTTTTATCCATTTTTTCAATAAA
>CAIGRP010019294.1:0-51081 GCA_903798385.1 Fraxinus cuspidata
AATATTTACAATGTGTGCGTTAAGGAGCTTAGATAAAGTTGCGGTCCTTGACACCTGGTCCAGTCGACTTATGTCAGACTCAGACTTCTGGTCTTCTGAATTAATCATTTTAATACCCTTGTGGGTCACTTGCCTCTCTAAAATCGAGTCCAGTGCAGCCCAACGGGAGAGGTTGGCTCGCCAATCAAGCATATCCCAGTTAGAAATATTTCTACTCAACATAAACTGGTTGATTTTAAAACCATTTAACCATCTGCATGGTTATTACATTACGTCATTGCATCTAGTTATCATAATCGACCTTCCCACCACTGAATGTGAAACACAAACGAGACTATATTCTCAACTAAACCAAATACATTATCCATAAACTTAAAAAACAAAAAAGGACGATATAATAATACAAAACAGTGCTAAGATTGTCGACATTCCTTCTGAACCCCACCAAAATTTAAATTCAGATGTTCTTCAAACAAAAAATTAAGAGCCCTGCTACACGGACATGGATAGGGCATACATGGCTCTGTCCATTCAGAAAAACCCAAAAATTAATGGGGTTGAGGTTATAGAGAATAAAAGAAACTAATTGTCCTGGAAATTAAATCTTAACTCTCCCACGACAAGAACGCCAATTCACACCATTGCACTCAATCCTTACAATTATCATCATCAGCAGCTCATCAACAATAAAATCTCAGTTACAAGGTAAGCTTAAAACATAGAAAAGAGTAGTGAGATGACGTTCTCTCTTAATTTCCTGGCATTCGTCGCTCAGATCTTAAAAAGCAGACCGCCATGAGTGGCAAAGAAGGGAGCAAACACGAGAGACTCAACTGCCATGAGCTTGATGAGAATGTTGAGTGATGGACCAGAAGTGTCCTTGAGAGGATCCCCAATGGTGTCACCGATAACAGCTGCTTTATGAGGTTCAGATCCCTTTGGCCCAAGAGTCCTTGCATGCTCGGAAGCACCGGCCTGATAAAATAAAAAAATATATATATAAAAAAGTAAACTACACAGCTCCACTATCGTTGCATGAGAAAAGAAGGAACTTTCAACCATGTTATTACCTCAATATATTTCTTAGCATTGTCCCATGCACCACCAGTGTTCGATGCAGATATTGCTATCTGTAGGAATACCACAAAGGAAAGCAAAGAGAAAAATCTCGATAAAATAATCAAAAATGAAAATTATTTTTAAAGCGTGAAAAACTCAATTACTACTGTTTATAAAACATCCATTGTGAACAGAGATGGAAACTTATACCTGTACACCAGAAACAAGAGAACCAGCTAGAACTCCGGAGAGGGTCTCGACTCCAAAGAAGATTCCGACAATGAGAGGTGTAAGCATGACAAGGGCACCAGGGGGAATCATCTCCTTGAGGGAGGCATCAGTTGAGATCTTCACACAGGTGGCATAATCGGGCTTGGCGTGACCCTCTATCAGACCAGGAATAGTGTCGAACTGCCTACGAACTTCCTCAACCATTTTCAAAGCTGCACTACCCACACTCTTCATTGTCATGGCCGAGAACCAGTAAGGAAGCATTGCCCCAACAATCAACCCGATAAAGACCTTAGGGGTCAAAACATCAACAGTAGAAATTTCTGCCCGACTCACAAAGGCACCAAATAGTGCTAATGACACAAGTGCAGCAGATCCAATGGCAAATCCCTGGAAACAAACAAGGATTTCAACTCGAGACAAATAGCCAGCATGTGCAAATTAAAACAAGACCCTGAAGTAACAAATACCCAAACTTGGACAGAAGGTAACAAGCTATATACAATTGTAATGTAAGACACAAATGATGCCAACTGTTTAACGTTTGCATTGAGGATATAAGTGCACATTGCGCCTTTGATTATCTGATTATAACCACAATTCGAGGACAAGATTAAAGAGAGAAAACATGCAAATACCTTTCCAATAGCAGCAGTGGTATTCCCAGCAGCATCAAGTGCATCAGTCCTCTCACGAATCCGGTGGCTCATTCCAGCCATCTCAGCAATTCCTCCGGCGTTGTCGCTAATGGGTCCATAAGCATCAATAGCCAACCCAGTGGCAATTGTGCTAAGCATTCCAAGGGCAGCCACTGCAATACCATACATGGCAGCGAAGGTGAAACTAACAAAAATGCTAATAGCAATGGCAAAAATAGGAATGATGACTGATTTGTATCCCAGTGCAAGGCCAAATATGACATTGGTAGCAGCACCAGTTCTGCAGGAATCAGCAACATCTTGCACGGGGCTGGAGGGCAAAAATGAATAGGATAGAAGAAATTAGATTCTAGCAAGAATACTGGTGCTATAAAATGAAGTCAAGAGATCGAGTGACACTGTTGCATGAAGACAAAAAAAAAAATAGTTAGATTCACCTGTAAGCATTGCTGGTATAATACTCTGTCACGAATCCTATAATAAGTCCAGCCCAAAGCCCGACGCACACACACAAGAACAGCTGCCTGTGAAGCCGCAATGTGTAAAGTACCCAAAAATTAGTGACATGGATTATACATTTAAGGATTTTGGGTGCCATTTGTCTATTATGGACACCCGTGTGAATTGCTATGTACACTTGGAAAAACCTTATGCATTTAATGGAGCTTTTATGTAGCAATGAAGGAACAAAGCTTAAGTAATACAAAGCCAGCCACATTAAGCACTTGTTTGGTACCAATTATTTCAAAAATACATTTCTCTCTTTTATTTTCAACCACACATTCTTCAATAAAATAATATTACATGCAAACTCATAACTTTTCCTTATTTTTTAACCATACATTCTCCGTCAAATCACCATTCCAAAATGCATTTTTTGAAAAAAAAAAATGGGGCTCAAACATGGGTAAACAGGTAACAGGTACTGAAAAAATTATACAAATGCTTATGAAATATTAATGATGCTTTATTGAATGACAAGCAACAAATCAAAGCTTACCAGTTCTTCACAACCTTTTGAGTACCGAAATTGAAAATTGTGAAGGATGATGGCAAGCAAGTCCAGGTAACAATTGCGATTCCCACAGTCATAAGAACAGTGGAGATAATAAGCTGATATTTCAATGCTGGCTCAATTTCCTTCACAGCCTTGATTTCAAAAAAGTCAGTAGCAAAAAGGGTTGTAATTAAGCAAACAAGGATTCCCATGGAACTAATAAGCAGTGGAAAACACATTGCAGTGAAGTCGTGAGTCAATCCGAAAGAGGAGATGGAAGCCACCACAAGAGCAGCACATGATGATTCTGCATATGAACCGAATAGATCAGACCCCATTCCAGCAATATCCCCAACATTATCACCGACGTTGTCAGCAATCACCTGCAGCAGACAAAAATTAAATCCATTACAACAAATTCCCTGGCCAAAGAACGTGACTTCAGGAAAGGATTGTATCTTACAGCTGGATTCCTGGGGTCATCTTCTGGAATGTTCCTTTCAACCTTCCCAACAAGATCAGCACCAACATCAGCAGCCTTGGTGTAAATACCTCCTCCTACTCTCCCAAAAAGAGCCATGGAAGATCCACCGAGACCATAGCCAGTTATAGCCTCGAATAGGCCTTCCCAGTCGTCACCATAGTACAGCTTGAAGAGATTGATGGTAATGTATAGCACCAAAAGGCCATTTGCAGCAAGGAGAAAACCCATGACTGCACCAGATCTGAATGCAATAATGAAAGCTTTCCCGACACCCTTTCTAGCTTCCAATGTAGTTCTTGCATTTGCATATGTAGCAATTTTCATCCCGAGAAAACCAGAAAGGACTGAAGTGATAGCTCCAAGCAAAAAAGATACGGTGCTAAAGATAGCAGTAGCAAGAGCTGGCTTGCACAATTTTTCCTTGTCATAGGTGCAAGGCTGGCTTCTTGTGCTGAAACCCTCCACAGAGCCCAGGAACAAAAAGATGAGAATTGCAAAAACAACCATGAAAATACCAACATATTGATACTCCGTAAATAAGAAAGATGTTGCACCTGTTACAACCAGAAATTATAGATCAGTAAAACATATATCCATATAACCACCTAACCTAGTAGTTGGCAAAAAGAAACTAAAACCAATAAAAACAACGCCATTATAATGAACATTTGCACTAATGACAACTAAAAATGGAAAATTCCTTCTCCACCAAATTTAAAAATAGCCACAATAGTAAATTAACCTTTTTTTATCACACACACAATGTTTTTGAAACCAGTATTGAAACCAGTGGGTCGATAGCAAGCCGGTCCAGGTGGGGAGTTGTGCCAATTTGCAAGCCAACCGGTCAAAATAAAGTGAGCCAAATTTTATGCGAAATCATATTCCAGGTAGAATATGTGAGCGTGTTTCCATAATTGCGTAGGCAGGGAATCGAATATGGTTTTAGATCTTCCAAAGAAGGCCTCCTCTTTCCATTACACTACCATTCATTTGTTTAGCAATATAATTTCTTATGCTAAACAAATAAGATCTTAATATTTGATTTTGTCAAGTGCAAATAATGAATTAGATTTTCAACATAACGAGGGAAAAGTTGGAATTTAGAAAAGGTGAACATTTATATACCGTTACACTCATGTTTGACACACATTCTTTAAAAACTCATTTTTTCAATAAAATAATATTTTACATCACATCAAACTTTTCCTTACTTTTTAACCACGTATTTCTCATCATATCACTATTTAAAATATATTTTTTTCTCAATAATATCCATCAAACACACCATACCCTTGAAATTCCCAAAAAAGTGTATTGTTTAAGGATATATTGGTACTCCGTGGCGAAATAGAGCATGGACACTATCATCACATAAAATCTTTAGAGCATAATTTGTCAGAAACTCATGAGCATGGCTAATCTTAAAAATAAGTGAATGTACAAATGGCTTTTTCATCAAAACATGATTGGTTATGTAATTTTTTAAAAATATTTCCTAGTAAAAAAGTTAATTATAGCACGTTTAGAAAGTGTTTATAGGTAGTTTAAGCCCTTGTTTGGTAAGGATTAAAATCTTGATATTAATTCGAGTCAAAGTAAATAATTAATTCTAGCCACATATTTCATAAAATTCACATCTTTTTAATTACATTTCACCAAGTTTTATTAAAATCTACTAAAAATCTGATTTTAATCCCAGTTTGAGCTCCAATATAATTAGATTTTGAGAAAAAATGAATTTTGTAATAGTAATTTTTTAGAAAATGTAAGATTAAGAAGAAAAAAAAATTTTGAATTTATGTATAATATTATTTTAACACTTTAAAATTAAAGGAGCCAACTGGCAGCGATAAAATAATAAGGCTAAATACCATATCCTACAAAAAGCAACTCCACGTGTCATCCTTCACGTGCAGCACAGTTTAATCATTCCTAAATCCTTCTCTTCAATTAAAACAATTATAATATGATAAATATGGTACAACCAAAAAAAAAATGGTTTTGCCTCTTTGCAAGAAAACTTTGAAAAACTTTTTAACTTATTTGAGTTGACATACGATCTGATGGGAAAGTTGACTATGTTTAAAATAATTTAATGATACGATGACAAGTAAAATTATGTTAAACTTTGTCAAAAAATATGACATTGTAACACAATTGGCCATCACTCATTCTTGCGTACAAAAAATAAAAAAACCCCTAAACCACCTCCCCACGCCGACAAAATCATGGTAAAAGATGAGGATTAAAATATCTCATTTCTTGCTCAGTTTACTAATATATTTTGTTTAGATACGGTATAAATTTAAATATGTAAAAATAACATATGTAAATAAAAAATAATTGTCGGGATTCTTCGAGAGGGCGGAATAGGAATTTTACAATTTTATAAATAAATATAAATAAAAAATAGGAGTAAGGACGGAAAGAGGCTCGATTCCCCGACTGGGAGGGAAATTCCAAAAGAATTCGAAACAGGGACAGGACATTTTGCCACCTATTGGCGGGTGAGAAAATCTCTGGAGCAGTTACTTCAAAAATGGTTAGATCAAGAGGAGTTTACAAATAAAATAATATGGGCAATAAATAATAGAATAATATTTAGAAAATAATAGTACAAAATCATATAATTAGAAAGATACTTTTTATTAGTATTAAAAAATATCTACTCAAACAATTAAATGAGGACACTCATGCTGGTAAGGAGTAAATTATAACAGCTCAAACGGAAGAAAATAATTATAAAAAAAAAATCACTTATTAATCACAGCTTAAGTCAGCTAAATGAGCATTCGTTGACTTTCCTCTAACAAATTTAAGATTTAAAGAATATATTTATACTATTTACAAATTATATCTACTTTAAATCTGTAAAACACACACACATAGGCATACTAATTTTTATATAGTTAAAATCAGATCTGAATAAATTGAAGAGAGATCTGGAGAAGGCAGTATAAATTCTAACCCTCGGAGATGGCGTTCTGAATGTCGGCGCACTTAGCGACGACGTTGTGGTCATTGATGCCTTCCTCTTCCTCGATCAAGAAATCGTTGTATCCATTCTTGCCGTTGTTGCTACTCGGAGACGACGCAGCATGTTCCGGCGATACCTTCACGCGCGCGACGATGAACCACTGCACGAGCGAGAACACTATACCAATAACTGCACACACCGGGATGACGATCTCCGTCCCCAGATCTGACAGTAGCGCCGACCCCATTCTCACCGGAAAAATATTAAATAAAAATATAAGAAAATGGAAGTGAGGCAAAAATTTGATGAGAAACTGAGTCGCGGCTATATGGAGGGTATGGGAAGTGTGAGTTGAGACTTGAGCGAACATTTATAATACTCGTAGGTAAGAATCCCAGCATTAGGTGGAATAATACAGTGTGATAGGACCTACGAGAGGTTGAGTGGACCTGCAATTTTTTACCGTCGTTTCGTTTGATGGGTAGGCTTTATTGCTCAATCATAAAAAGTCATCAACGGTTGGTTTAAGTAATGGAGGAAGTTTTGTATTTTGTTTGTTATTTTAATTTAAATTTAGGTGAAAAATATATTAGTGCAATATTTGTAGTTAAGGACTCGAGAGGTATGATGACTCGAAATTATATTCACTTTTCTTTGACTTATCACCGACTATCTTTTAAGGATTTCAAGTTTAATGATGATAACTAGGACTACATTCGTTACGGAGCTTAACCTAATAATTAAGGTACGAATTGACAACATTCATGTGCCACATGTACTCGCGTTTGAAAGGCAAATAGCCTCTCAATTATTTAACCTTTGTTTGAGTTTCATTATTTGGTAAAAATAAATTTTGGAATAGTGATTTTTTGAAAAATATATTATGGTTGAAAAGTAAGAATTTTTTTTAAATTTACGTGTACAATTATTTTATTAAGAGAATGTGGGATTGAAAATGAGTTTTGAAAAAAACGTATTATTAAAAAAATGGGGCTCAAACAAGGTCTTACTTTATTGTATACATTCCACCCCTTCTCTTTCAAGACCACGTAACGATTCTAGACACGTCTTGACTGTGGCTACGTTCATTGTAATCGGTATAATTTAACATACTAAGCCCTTGTATGGTAAGGACTAAAATCAAATTTTTAGTAAATTTTGATAAAAGTTAATGAAATGTTTGGTTAGAAAGTTATGGGTCCTATGAAATATATGGTTGAAATTAATTGTCGAGTTATATTAAAATTTAAATTTTAATTCTTGTGTTGATTATAATTAAAAAAAAAAAAAACGAACGGGAACTGGACGTGAGCGTGGATTAGAGGAGATTTGATAAAGAAAAAATTATACAGAGTCAGAATAATAAAAAGAATATAGCATAATTTTGAAAAAATATTGTTACTTTTTTACTGAGGAGGAATCAATTCCATGCTCCACTATTTGTTTCTTTTTTTCTTTTTCTTTTTTCCTATGATGCCATAATGATAAGTAAGGTTGTGAGTGAGGGACCCAATTGAATTGAAGTGGTAGTTCATGTTCTTGATTGATTCTCCATCTCTCTTTTTCTTTTTAATAAATTCTTGACTCTTGACAAATTTCCTTCTCTTTTGGTGAAAAAAGTTCAGATGCCTTGTCTTATCAAATAGAAAGAAAGAGAATTTGGTATCATTACCCTTCATTAGATGAACATCTAATCAAACATGAAGACGATAGGAGTATATGATTTATCAATCGTATCGCGAAAGTTCAAATTCATAATATCATTAATTTTCACTTTTCGTTGAATTCATTGATCCTTGAAATTTTCATATTTTTTACCAACAAATAAATGGCAACTACAATTAATTAAAATTGAATTTTTTGTAATTTCATACAATTGGTTTTTTTAAAATGCTTAGTTAAGATTTTTATGCTACCATTTAAATCACAAAGGGTGAATTGGATGAGAAATTAAAAATCAGAAAGGTGAAGGTGCATTGTCCGCAGTGGACTTGCTAACATCTAATAACAACCCTATATATTTCTGTAAAGATGTTCATGCTAGGGTTTCCCGGTTCCCGACGTGCGCTTGCGTTGGATGCCGTGCAAAGCCTTTCATTCGGATAATATCCTCGATTTCGATCTTATCTTAAAATTTCAGAAAATTTTCCTATAATTAACATCCACGTATTATGCGCTAAATGGATAAAATTAAACAAGGATTAAGAGTGTATTTTGGATATAGTTATCCTTTATGTTCCCCTATTTTATATGGTAAGTAGACATAATTAAAGACAATTACGAGTTAAGAATATAAATCGACCGACCAGCGTTTGAGGTTGGACCCTTCTCGAATTAGGCCGGACCAATTAAGTTCTTCATTTCTTCACGAGTCTTTCACTATTTATTGAGAAAGAGATTTACGTGGACTATAAACATCGACTTTTTTTTTTATATATAAAAAATGATGATATCTAATACTTGTTAAAACATCGACAGGATCCACCGTCAATCGATCAATTAATCGAAATGCATTCTACAACTAAAGTAAATGATAACATATTATCAATAATGATTGATCGAAACGGCATTGAGTCAACCGCCACCTTTATTGATAGCGAATATTATTGATAAAAACATTACTCAATAAAAATAGCATAATTAATTTTATATAACATCACCCTTCTCAAAATTGTGACTAGTACACATCTAGATTAACTATATATGAATTATCCTTTGTGGTTTGCTTTCTCTTGGAGGAGCGGTGCTGGGCTAGGGCTAGGGCTAGGGCTAGGGCTAGGGCTAGTTGGGACTCGTCTATCAAGGCTAGTTCAAGTTCAACACCAATATTTTAAAATTATATAATTTAACCCCCAAATGTTTCAATTGGTTACTCGTGGGTGCTGGATCTTATTGTAATGAATAATGATTTTAAAATTATAAATTTCCTAGTTGCCAGGAAAAATGTTCCAGTTGGATTAAATTGTAAGGTGCAGCAGATAATCAATTCCAATTTTTATAGTGTTGTGGCAGTTGAGGTGATCCTGACAATTGGCCGCGTGACTTGGACCGAGGCTGGTCCAACTGGAAATGAAATATTATACATTTTTCCTACCAACAATAGACTACAACAATTTTTTAAAGTGCTACGAATTTTTTTTGGATTATATTAATTGAGACTTGGAAGAGAAGTCAATATGAGAGTGACGCGGTAGGTAAGAAATTAAGATTTTTTTTTTTTTTTTTGTGTATTCGACTTTGAGTTTCCGTCATTGAGGAATAGAAGAGAACAATAAAACAAAAACTATAGCATGAAATCAAATATTTTATGACAGCATAAACTAAGGAAGTTTCATTAATTTCAACAAAAGACTAATTAAATCATTTTCGCTTTTTTTTTTCTTAGCCATTTTTTTTGTCGTTGAATATTTCTAATTTGTAATATTACACACCATGCTATTGTGCGGGAAGTTGAAACCCCCAACCAAACCTGCCTTAGGGTCCGAGGATTCTCAGGGCATCCCTAGTAGATTGATGGTACTCCGACCTCGAGATGCATAAGAGACCTAACTAGTAATATAAAGGCTCAATTGGTCGACGACTATACAATGTCATCGTACATCGGCAAGATAATTAGTTATCTCTACCACCCCCAAGTAATCATCTTGACCATGGGGATAAACAGCGTTCTAAACAATGTAAAGCGTGGAGTCGAAATTTCAAACTTTACGAGTTTAGGCGAGATCCATGCGCAAAAAACGTTTTCTTTTTTTTAATATGATTTTAAATTTTTAACCATTCTAAAAATCATTTAATTATTAAAATAATACATACTAAATATCTAATATTGTAAAATAGTATATTTATTTAACAATTTCTATAATTAGTTAATTATACAGTTTTCAAGTTTTTGAAATGCAAAAATTATATTATGTTTCATAGTTTAATTTTTCAACTAGATAATTCATACTTAGCCCCTATTTGGTGCACATTATGGGAATAATAATAATGCAATTTTACTGTTGATCTGATGGAGAATATGTGGTTGAGAAAAAATGAAATGTTATTAATATGATGAAAAATATTATTTTATTGAAAAATGTGTGGTTGAAAATGAGTAGTAAAATGATAATGAAGAAAATAATGTGACCCAAACATGGGCTTAAATAGAATTATAGGAATTTTATACATGCTTTCGGAATTTTCAACAAAATAACGAGTCTGAAAATCATAATTACATAATGTTAATAACATCGTGGCTTAAATCTTATTTACTTCTTTATTGGTTAAGTCATTTTTTACTTTTATACATATAAAATCTTTTAAAAACTTGAAATTATAATCAAATAATTTTTTTTTTAATAAATAAATTGATGGACTAAAGTCAAATAAAATAATATTTTTTTAAAAAAATAAAAAATTAATAAAAAGCACTTAGGAAAAACAACATAGTGTAAGGAAAAATTTAACCGTTTAGGAATAGAAAAAAAAAGTGTCTAAGCGTGAAACGAAGCATTTTGCCGGAGTTTTAAGTCTAAGCGTAGCTTATGTGAGCTTTTTAGAACACTCAGATAAAGCGATGACTAATCATTCACGAATAATAACATATTGTTCGTCAACTTCTACCCATCTTAATATTTATCCACTAAGGCCTATTCCTTTGCAATTAGTTTGAAAATAGACGATATCCGAGATCTTGGACTTATAGCATCCATTAATGAATTTTAGTAGATTTTAATAAAAGTTAATGAGGTGTCTGACTGAAAAGTTATGAATTTCATAAAATATGTGGTTAAAATTTATTATTGACTTTGATTTAAATAAAATTTTAATTTTAATTTCTACCGAGCATAATCTGTAGCACAACATCATATTATCAAAGTTCTTTATAATTAGAGTTTGAATACCCTTAAAATTCAGACCACATAAAACTTTCATTCTAACGGGAAGAAAAAAAGGGATTCGAAATTAAATAATATGGAAAAAAAATTAAGAGAAATAAGGAGACTCTTTTCGACGGTTCAGATTTTATCAAAGGGCAGAGAATGGGTTAGGGTCCATCAATAAATAGGCCGCCTTTAAAAGCTCAAAACCTAATGAATCAGCCCTAAAGTCCATTAGGGTTTAAGAGTTTCGTTTTTTCTCAAAAGCCCATCTTCTTCTCCTCTCCCTCCATATACTTTTCTTCAAAATTAACTGTAAATTGATTACCGTTAAACCCTAAACCCTGGTTTTGCGTCTTAAAGATTTTCCTTACGCCATTGAAGTAAGTTTTCAATTCATCGATGTAACATTTTTTTACGTTTTTTTTTATTCACATGTGTTTATCGGCAAGTTGTCTGTTCTAATGCTTGAAACTTGTTTTAAATTCGTATTTTTTATTGATTAATCTGTTGTTTTTGGACTATAGGTTTTCTGTGTGAAGGCAAATTTAGGGGTTTCTCGTTTATTTAAGAAACCTTGTTTTGTTGTTTTGATGATATAGTGGGGTGGTATCACATGTAAGAAATTTGTGAAGTTCTGTCAGAGTCCCCATTAAGTCTAGGATTGGGTTTATAAACACATAGGACTGCTTCCTATTGGAGATGTCCCTTTATCAACGACTTGGAGAGGGTCTTATGCGATTGGAGGATAATTGAGTAATTGAAAAAAAAAACATCACTTCTAAAAAGAGGAGTGCTTGTAGCTATCATCTCACTCGCTTTTTGATAAGACTCGACTTTAAGTACATTGATGACCTTCAAGTCGGTTTCAAGGGTGAGATAAGTTGTATCATAGAGACACTCTTTTTGGGTGTCAATTTTGACAAAAGGGGTGGTAACAAAAATCCTAACTTCGTACATCACTAATTTATATATTTGCTTGGGAGTTTACAAGCTCATTGAGTACCCTTCCTTAACAATCCAATTTAAAATGTTAAAGGTGAGCTTTATCCTGTGTTCGTTCAAGAAAAATTTCATGTTTAACTTCTTGTGCTTGGGACTGATGATGTTATACTGTGTTAATTGGCATAATTCAATTACCCTTTGTTGTTAGGTTTGCCATTATTTGGAAGATGCATGACTGTGCAAACCTTGAAAATGTCTAGGCTACTCTCGCAAGACAGAAACTATCATCTTTGAATCAAAATTTCTGAAAAATCAATTCAAAATTGAACAGTAATTTTATAAGTTTTTGGGTTCAATTCTATATAGCTGTGAATATTTGTTTACAATACAAGAAAACAAGAGAACTGACATGAATTTCACTACAAATATTCATAGGATTTCTACTTTCACGTTGACTTGCAAAAAATTCTCCATAGTGATGTCTATTGTTATCAGTGAACTTCAAGTCACGGATGGAGACAAATTTTTATTCTGCTGTTTTATTAGGTCGTGTACTTTAGCTTTTATGGTAATGATGAAATTCACACTTCTAAAGTTAGCTTATATAGTTAGTTCAGACTATTATGTGATGCCTTTTTTGAATTTAGGCAGGCTGTTGACACTTAGCACGTGACTATATTGTACAGACAAAAACATATTCGTGACATCTTGCACATTTCTGGCTTTTTTATTCTGTTTATATTGATTATTGATTTTTTGTGGATGGAGATTAACTTTACCTTTATAAATAAGTGCTCAAAAGAGGAAGAATGTGCAATTTTATACTTTATCCCTCACCTCCCTTTACACGCAAATATAATAAGGATGTTAGTACTATTCTTGAAAGCAACTTTTGATATATCATAGAGTTGAAGGTTATTTGACAATCTAATACTTGAATATCTGATCATGGCCGTTCTTTCCTTTTTGTTTACAGAATTCATCTATGGATGTACCTACTAATCACATCGAGAACTCCAATTCAGGTGTGCAGCCTAGTAAACGCAGGAGCAAGAAGTCCATAGTCTGGGACCATTTCACAATTGTAACTGTTAATGCTGACTGTATCAGGGCCTGCTGTAATCAGTGCAAGAAATCATTTGCTTATATATCAGGTTCAAAATTAGCAGGCACCAGTCACCTGAAACGCCATATTTCCTTGGGGATCTGCCCTGTGAGCCAGCGTAATCAAGAGAAAAATCAACTCGGAATATACAAACCAGATACAAAATCTGATGTTTCTGGAAATGGTACAGTACAACAAAAAAAGCGCCTCCCGGCTACCCCTGGACCAGCTAGTATCTCTTCTAATCAGGACCTGTGCAGCAGTGAAATTGCAAAAATGATCATTCAGCATGAATATCCTCTTCACATGGTTGAACATTCTGGCTTTATTGATTTTGTAAGGTGTCTTCATCCCCATTTTAATACAATGAGTACCAATACTGTCGAAGAACACATTCTGGGCATTTATTTCAGAGAAAAGCAAAACCTTCTGAACCTTGTTATTGGAATCCCAGGACGAGTTAGCCTTACTCTGGATTTGTGGACATCAGATCAAAGGGTGTCCTACGGACTCCTGACGGGACACTTCATTGGCTGTGATTGGAAACTGTATAGGCGGATCTTCAATGTCGTAATGTTACCATCTCCTGATTCCGAAACTGCCTTTGATCAAGCTGTCGCTGCTTCTCTAAATGATTGGAGTTCTGAAAGCAAGCTATTTACCCTCACTCTTGACCAATCCCATGCAAATGAAAATGCAAAGAGAAATCTTAAAGGCCTCCTGTCAATCAAGAACTCCCGCATTCTCAATGGACAGCTATTAATTAACAGTTGTTATGCTTGTACTTTGACGAGGATTGCACAAGATGCATTAGGGTTTATTTGGGAAACTGTTGAGAAGGTTCGTGACAGTGTTAAGTACGTGAAGACTTCAGAAGCTCGCGAAGAAAGATTCATGAAACTGAAACAACAGCTTCTAGTTCCCAGTACAAAGAACTTAATCGTCGATGACCTTACCAAATGGAATACTACATATCACATGTTGATGGCTGCTTCTGAACTAAAGGAAGTATTTTCATGTCTGGATACTTCAGATCCAGATAATGAGAGAACTCCATCAATGGACGAGTGGAGACAAGTGGAAACTCTTTGCATATACTTGAAGCTTTTCTACGAGGCAGCCAACATTTTAACGGGCCATTTATATCCGACTACCAATACATTCTTCCACGAAGTGTGGAAAATTCAGTTAGAACTGATGCATGCTGCTTCGAGCCCAGATCTCTTTGTCAGCAGCCTTACCAAACCATTGCACGAGAAATTCACCAGATATTGGGAGGACTGTAACCTAGTCTTGGCAGTTGCTGTAGTTATGGACCCCAGGTTGAAAATGAAGCTCGTGGAGTTCAGCTTCCCCAGAATATACGGTGAGGATGCAGAAAATTGGATCAAGATCATTGATGAAGATGTGCACGAACTTTATCTCGAGTACGTTGTGCAATGCCTTCCTCCACCGACTTTTATAGAAGAAGGAAACGAGGCTGTTGTGAAAATAGAGATACCTCAAGACGAGGGTTTTCTTCCTAATGGTGATATTGGGTTTTCGGATTTTGACATCTATATTTCGGACATAATGAATGGCCAACAGATGAAATCGGAACTGGATCAGTATCTAGAAGAATCTCTTTTACCTCGTGTACAAGATTTCGATGTTCTAGGTTGGTGGAGAGTAAATAGATCAAAATACCCAACTTTGTCGAAAATGGCATCAGATGTTTTATCTATTCCAGTATCCACAGTACCCCCAGATTCTGTGTTCGATACAAGAACGAGAAAGATGGATAGCTACCGAAGTTCATTAAAACCAACGGTACTTGAGGCTCTTATCTGTGCGAAGGATTGGCTTCTGTGAGAAAGTTCAGAAATTCCATTTGGACTTGCAGAAGTTCCTAGTACAATTGTTAATACACAATTCTGACTTAACAAATTTTAAATCTTAGATTATTTGTTATTATTATTATTATTTGAGGTAATGATGTTGTGTTTCATATAGTTTTGTCCAATAATAGCATCCCTTCTTTACGTTGCATCAATTAAAGTTCATTGTAATTGCAGCAGAATATTTATCTGTCATTTTAACTATCTATTTTTAAAATTTCTAAACACCTGATTTGTCAAGTTATTCGTGACTGTCCTAATTTGTCAAGTAATTTGTGACATATTAATTATTTGAATGGTCACTGAATTATATCAAGTGTCACTATTTAATAATTGAACTTAAAAATGTATCTCAATGATTTTTGAACTATGTATCATGTTATCCATTCATCATTTTAAGTGAAAAAATTCATTAAGTTCAATTATTCAGCATTAACAATTTTAATTTAAGTTATTAAGTAGTAACAATTGTTATAATCACTATGGAGATGTAATTTTAAGTTCAATTATTCAGCATTAACAATTTCTTCCTCCTTAAATCGACCTCTGTAGAAGAAGAAATCAAATAAAATGGAGGGAAAAAAGAGGAAAACTAAAAATCAGATGCCTGCTAAATATAATTCTGTGGAAATTACACAAAAGAATAGTTTTTTCAGGATTCAATTTCAAATTTCAGATATAAGGTTTCACTTTTCAAAAATCAGATATCTTATTTTTAAACATTAATTATACAATTTTCATCGCAAACCTAATTAATTTCATTCCAAATAGGCAAACCTAGAATTTTCCTCCTTTTTCACTATCTTCTCTCTCCGTATACTCACTCTCTCTCTTCTATTTTTCTTCTCATCGGTGAAGCCGTCGTGCGTAGCACCAGATCGCCACTGCCACACGAATGCTAACCCCAGAATTTTCCCCCTCCTCTCATCTCTCCACCTTATCTATTCTCACTCTCTCTTCTCTTCCTCTTCTCACCGGCACGTCGTCTGCGCATCGCCAGATCGTCGTTACCGCGTGGATTATCGCGCGTAGCTGCCGCACGGACTGGCGTGATCGAAGCTATTGCTGTAGCGATCGCTATGCAATCAGCATCGCCGTTGCAAGTGGTGTGGCGGTGCTCTGAGGTGGTGGTAATAATGTTGTGGTCGTGGTGGTGGATCTGTGGTGAGGTGGTGGTGGATCTCTAGCGGCCCAAATGACAGCTGCAGTAGTGTAGATTGCGATGGTAGTGATGATTTTTTTTTTTTTGTTGGTGGATGGGTGTTGGTGGTGGTTGTGGGTGGGTAGTGGTGTTGGCTACGGTATTTGAGACAATGATTTTGTTGTCGGGAGGCGGTGGTTCTGGCGACGGTGGTTTGGGTTGTTGCAACGATGTGGTTGTGATCACAAGTGTTGGTGATGATCACAAATGATTTGGTTGATTGTGAGTTTGTGACCAATAAATTGGTTTGTGTGTGATCAATAAACAATATGTGACCAATCAAATAAATAAACTGTGAGTAAAAAATTATTAATTTGTGACCAATAATTTGATAAATTGTGGCCTAAAATATAATTTATGATAAATTAATTTGATGTTTTGTGATCAAAAAATAAGTTGTGACTTATAAAATTTGTGATTTGTGACCAATAAATAATATGTAATTATTAATTTGATAGATTTGTGATCGATAAATAAATTGTGATTTATAAATTTTTGATTTATGATCGATGAACAAATTGTGACTTATAAATTTTTTGAATTGTGCCCGTAAAATAATTCGTGACATATAAAAATTGTGATTTGTGATCAATTATATGGAATTTTTGACCAAATTATATGGAATTGTGACGTTAATATATTTAATTAATAATATATATATTTAATTAATTAATTAATTTTTAAATAAAAAATTTTTTAAATTTTTTTTGAAATTTGAAGTTTTAAATTTAGTTTCTTAAATTTGAAATTGGTGAAACTTAACCTCTTAGTTATGAAATCTTCCCTATAATTTTTCCCATTTGAAGCCCACTTTCAAATATCCAATCCTCTCAGAAATCTCACTTGCCCAATTCCAATGTCAATTTTGTTCCATAATCCTATATTTGTAGAAACCTTTGATCCCAAAAAATCAATTTTGAAAAATTCATTTTTAGTGGAAAAATGAGATACCCGCCAGGAAAATTCAATCTTTTGTAGAAATATGTGATGCTTAATCGTGAGAAGTTCTATTTTTCTTCAATTTATAAAATCTCTATTTTCAGTTTCCTCTTTTTCCCCTCCATTTTCTTTGGTTTCTCTTTCACAAAGATCAATTTGAAGGATGAAAAAAATTGTCATTACTTAATAGCCGAACTTAAAATTTTTTCTCAATAATGACTGGACTATACCAAGCCCTTGTTTGTGCTCCATTTTAATGAAATTTTGGAATATTAATTTTTTAGAGCATGTGGAGTTAAAAAGTAAAGAAAAAATTTGAATTTACATGTAATATTATTTTATTGAAAAATGTGTGATTGAAAATAAAGAAAGAAAAAATGCATTAAATGAAAATGGAGCCCAAACTGGAGCCAATTGTTACTATGTATAATTGAATTTAAAACTGTATCTCAATGGTCGCTGAACTTTGAGTGATTGATGGATAACATGATGCATAGTTCAGTGACTATTGAAATACAATTTTAAATTTAGTTGTTAAGTAATAGCGCTTAGCATAATTCAGTAACCATTCAAATAAATAATCAATTAGAAGCTGACCTAATTTCTCAAAAGAAAAGGTTAGTGTTGGGATTAGGCCCAATTTTCTAAATCGAAAATTATTAGCATTTCAAAAGTGTCTGACCTAAGGACTATGAATAATATGATTTAAAGGCAGCAAGCTGTAAAATTTAATTAGTTAGGCGAACGATGGAAATCTTATCATCTAGGCACGCCACCCACATAGAATTAGCTCCTAGACTACTTCGATGCACAATAAATATGGAACAAGTCAGACTTAATCCAAAGCTCGACATAGTTCATATACTAGAAAATGTAGTTATCAATCTAGTGGATAAATTAGATGCTCGTGCAAACGGAGTTGTCTTAACCATCTTATCGATCCTAGTATCACATTTGACATAATTTCTACTTCTCATATAATAGTTTCATAAGAACATTACATTGACCAAATTCCTTTAAAAAATATTTTAATCATACAAAACACTTTTAAAAAATCATTTAAGAGTTTATTTAACATAGTTTTTGCTTTCTGTAGAAGAGTTTTTGGAATAAATTACTTTTACTTTTGTTTGAAAACTAATTTTTAAAAGAACTTTTCATTTCGAAAATGCTTTTAGAGGAAATTATATTTGACCAACTTTCTTTAAAAGTTTTTTTAATCTGAAGAAAAACTTTCATGAAATTAGTCAAATAAGTTTAAGCCTCTGTTTTGTACACATTATTTTTTTCATTCTCATTTTCAACCACACATTCTTTAATAAAATAATATTTTTCATCACATCAATAACTTTTCCTTCTTTTTTAACCACACATCTCCATCAATCTATTATTCCAGAATACATTCTTTCAAAATAAGGTGGATCAAATACACCCTGAGAGTAATTTTTGAATATCAAAAACTCATTTTATTTTTCAAAAGTCGTGTGACCGCCCCTAATTATATGTTTAAAATCAACTGTTTTATTTGAAGGTACGATAAATGGAATCAAAATCAAGCAGAGTGGTAGTTTATTAATTTAATAACCTTCGTGGGTCCTACTACTATACAAGGCATTCATAACATAATCTTCATCAACTTTTCCAACAGCACGTGGTTAGGACAAAGATCTAATCAAATCATCACATGTAACAAGATCGTTTCTTAGATACGTTGTCTGATTTTTTTCAACCAAAAAGTGCGGCATGATTAATTATTTTTAGCTCATTTTATTTGTTTTCATTGAGCTTTAAATCCTAAATTTCTTCTATTCTCCCTACACAAATTGAGTGTTTTGACGACATTTTAATTCTGACATTAATATTTAATGTTTATAATTTATAAATTGATAATCCTCTCGACAAAGTGATCTCAAATTTACAATATTTTCGTTCTCTAAATTAATCACGTGAGGATTATTATTCAAAATTGAGACTTGTACCCTTATTTGTACCTTCTTTTTTTCATACTTCGCTTATTCCTATTACTAATAAAGTGATTTCGATAAACTACACCTTTTAATTCAATAATGATATATGTAGGCCTAGCTTAGGATTAGCCTAGAAACATAGGATATTGTTTTAAACTTGAGCTAATCATTGTGGATTAAGTGACAAAAAGAGTAAAGAGGGGATAAAGTCTAGATATTTTCACTTTTACATTTTTTGTTATGGTTAAAAAGTAGCTAATATACATTGTTTGTGCGCGTTATAACTCTAATAGTATGTCTTGTTTCTTAAATAGAACAATATAAGATCATGTTAAGTTTTGTAAGTTGAAATCGGACAAATTGGATGGTCAATGGTTATGCAAAACATGCAAACATTTTAAATGATCCTTTCTTGAAAGTGATCAGACGAGCTTGCCAACTCGAACCTAGATGATCTATCCATAATCAGGATGAAGTTTGGATGAAACTAATTGAAAGGCCAATCCTACTAATGTTGAAGAATCAACGAATAAGTTGTGATTATAGTTAAAATTTCACTTGAATTTAGAATTAGCCAACTCTCCCCGAAATGCACGGAGACATAGCAATCAACTGAATGTTTAGGAGAACAGCACTAGTGAACGAGTTAATTTGAAATTTATCATCTATGTACTTACATATTTGATAAAGGGAAATCCATGATTCAGTTTGAAAATAAATATAGTGGATAATGAAGATGTATACAAAACCTAGAAAGAGGGGGTATACGGAATATAAATGGAGGGGCCTATCTTCAAGTTAATAATCAGGTGATCATGCTTGACAGTACACGAGGCGTGCACATAAACAGTGATCCTCTGTATTTTGTCTTTGTGGGTCCATGGATAGGATCTTATGTAATGCTTGGCAGAGGATATACAGATCAAATTCTATTTTTATTAATACATTATGTGAATTCATACAATTTACTTACTTTTTAGTTATGCACTCGTTGGAATTTACTGCTTATAAGAACTTAAAAATTTAACCAAACGATCTTGGATCAAAATTCATTGATTTGATACGAAAACGGAAGATTGATTTATTTTGTCTCCTCCTAATTATGGAAATTTATTTTTTGATTTGACTATTTTGAGCATGACATGTAACATGCGTGCCAATAAAACGCGTGACACGGCTTTCTATGTCGTGACAAGATATACAAGTTATGACAAATGACATGTAATAAATGAATTGTTTTGAGCATGTGCGATCATGGGGTCATATTTTGTGATAACTTGTTTAGTAAGTGGTATTGAATTCGATCTAGTGAAAATTGAAAATAAGAAATACTTATGATGGTTATTTATCAGTATATTTAATTTTATTTATTCGTCTGATGTGTCAAGCACACTGGAATAGTGAAAAAAAATTATGAAATTAAAAAATAAAATCCACATGTAGCATTATTGAATTGAATATTTTAATGGCATGGACCAAATCAAGGAAAGAGATGATAATGTCAACTATGCTTATCTAAATCAACTTTGAAGGCTCGTTTGATGCACATTAAAATGGAAAGAATGCATTTTTTTTATGATGTGATGGCGAATACGTGGTTGAAAAAGAAGAAAAAATTATTGATGTGATGGAAAATATTATTTTATTGAAAAATGTATGATTAAAAATAAATACTGAAAATAAAAATTATAATATGGCTCAAACAATGGCTAAAATTCTTATTTATGAGCTCGATCCCATGTTTCTATCCTTGGATTCCTAATTAAATAAATAGTCTTTTTTTTTTCTATCGAACTTGAACTTAAGAATGACAATGAAACAGGTGGGCCTTGAGTGATCCTTCTTCTCGTCAGCGATTTTTGAGAGTCTTGTCGAAGTTGGACACTATAATGCACCTATGTTTTTTGCAAAATTATCCAAGTTATAGAAATAGTTTTAAAGAAATACAATAAATAACTTTTTTGTAGATTGAAAAATACTTCTTTAGAAGAATAAATAAAATGTAACTTTTTCCTTTTTCAATAATGTCCAATGCAGCATGCAAGTATGTCATATGAGTAGAACTGTTAATAGATTGAATTTTGATCCAAATTCGATAAAAATTAACGAGAGAACAATTTAGGGCCTTAGTCCAATAGCCTGATCAATATTTGAATCCGATAAATGGATCAAACATGGATATAGATCAATCCGATCCAAAAAATCCAATCCGATTTGTTATTAATACTTGAGTTGATAAAATATTTTTATGGTGTGTTATTTGTCACTAAAATAATTAAATGAGAAAAAAATCATCAAATTCAAAACATTAAAAAAAAAAGAAGAAGAAGAAGAAAGTTAATCCACATGTACACATGGTTCTAAAAAAAATTAATGCGTTACGAGGCGTGGAGGTTTCAGGTTGGCAAGTCTAGAAGGAGCCTTGACATAAAAAAAACATAAAAAATATTTTCATATTTAATATTATTTTAAATCATTAATCATTTTGAAAATTATTTAATAATACATAATACCAAATATAGTTTTAAGAGCTTAACGAAATAAATATATTCGATAAACAAGATATAGTATAATTGTGCTAATTGAAATATTTGTGGAGTTTTACATTTCTATTAATTAGTAAAAGACTGAAAAAACGATTAATTTAATAAATTATAAATAAATATTTATATAATAATAAAATATATTACGGTCAAACCAGATATAAAATACACTATAACCAAACCAAATGTACAATGTACTACAGCCAGACCAAATAAATTCTTATTCTACATTGAAAGTTTATAACAAAATGTTTGGAGATATCCTCTATAAATATGTGTGTCAATAAATAAGTAAACAACTTTTTGTATCTCCCGGCTAAAAGTTAAAAAGGTTGAAAAATTTATAATTATTAACTCTTATAAGAATTGAAAATTTTGGATTTTTTTTAAAAGTTAATTTCAATATTGATTTTATTTTTCTAATTTCTTTAATTTTAGATCGGATATCCAATAATATAGCAATTCGGATATGAATTTAACAATCAAATATCCGTTGAATTATCGAATCATATCAATTAATTGTTCTTATGGATCAGATCAAATAGAATATGGACAGATCAGGTCCATATCCGATTCATTTACAGTTTTACATATGAGTATATCTTATCGCATTTAAATATAGGTCTTTGAAATAATTGAAGTGAATAAATGAAGTTAGAGGGGACAACTTTTTTCCTAAAGATAATGTAGTAAGCTGATCTTTCAACTCAACTCAAATTATGTTACTAATAATTGGACGGAAACCAATAATTTGACTTTTAGCGAAGCAATAATCAGTGCCACTTGGAACAATTGAAATCCAGAGTCTCCCACATGGATTGAATCAACGGACACAAACTGAAATTTCAATCTTTACGAGGAAGAAATGTTCTGGCTAAATAATTGATAGCATTGAAGTGTTAAATAATATGTCTTGTGTTTATTTAGCTGTGTGTTTGCTTATTTCTATAATTTCTGCCCGATAGTATGTACTTATACACGTCTTTGTATTGTATGTCAATGAATTTTATAAGAGTATTCATTCCTTCTGTGGTTTAAATGTGATTCACAATTATTTAAAGGCCACCAATTGTCTCCATACCTCACGGAGGCAGGTACGCACGGAGGCATGCCTCCGTGAGGCACGGAGATAGGCACGTTGTCTCCGTGCCTCACGGAGGCATCGCAGTTTCAACTTCATGTCGGGCAATGCCTGGTAAATTGGCAATGCCTAGTCAATTTTCAACTTCAAAAATTTGTTCAATGTTTTTATCCTCATTTTCATCCATTACTTCATCTTCCTTCTTACTCTCCCTCATCCCGTCAATTTTCAACTTCATGTAGGGCAGTAAATTGGCAATGCGACTGAATCAGATAATTTTATGTGCAAACTCCTCACACCATTCCACTTTTTCGGAACCCTCTTGGCCACTGCCTCAACCACGCTAACTATGTTTTCCACAATCTCCTCCTCCTCCATAGCCACTTTTCCCACCCTCATCACACAACAAGTTCCGGTTCTCAAATACAATAGGGCACTCCCTAGAGATCTCTAACCAAATAGGAGATAAAATATATTCAGCGATTTCAGTTATCTACATTGACTTTCTATTAATTTTGATCATTTGTAAAAATGTCAAAAATTTATTCAATGTCTATTTTGTATAACATCATTAAAAATCATTCCACGCTATTAATTACCCAACTAAACTCTAACACGTGCATCACTAGTATTGGAATAATTTTAAGCAAAAATCTGACATAGATCATGATCATTCATGTTCAGTGGGCCCCAAATTGATATCTTTGAAAGGTGTATAATCCAATGAGTTGTCCCCACGTCTTCGGACTAGGTAAAAAATGGGTACCACCCCAATATCCCGTATCTACTGCCACTCGATTATCTGCCAATCAGGAGATTGATTGTAGTGAATTACATCAATGCCCTCGCTGGTCTTCCGTCATGGACCCCTTTTGAGTCTGGTGCAACGCTGATCACGTTAATACGAAGGGCCCTTCAAATCTTGGCCAACCGAGTGAATTGCATCATGATGTTTTGTTTTGTTTTGTTTTGTTTTGTTTGTTTCAATTTGTAAGTATTCTTTATAAAATAAAAACAAAAAAAATTCATGTGTAAAAGGTAACTGGCACAAATTGTTTCCGTCGCCTACCTTCATTGCACAAATTGTCTTATTATTTTATTTCGACGTTTGGACTCGAATAGACTATTCTTTGCACAAATCATTCTTATAATCTCATTCTGTCATTTTGCTACGTCATGTCTTTTCCAAGCGTCTATACACAAGTTATGAAATTTAGAGTTTAACATGAAAAATAGATTGTAATTTCAAATTATGGACCAAAATTTATGCACGTTTGAAGTTAGATAATAGATTGAACTCAAGTTTTGTTTTGCGAATTCAAGATTTCCATAGCAAACAAAAGATTTAACTTGTTAATTTGTCATGACAAATTCAAAATGTCATCCATAACTCGAGATTTATGTTGAGTTGCAAATCCCGAACTTTGCTTCGCAGCGTTAAAGATCGAATTTTTAGAAAAATACGACAAATTAGCGTCTTAACCAAATTACCCATGAGCAAATCATAGAAGTGGATTGCATGTGACCACTTGACGGAGAAAATTGATAGAATGAGATGGAGTGGCAATTTGTGCAAATAGCAATCAATCTGAGAATTTAAGAGTTTGAGAAAAAAAGAGTTTTGAATAGTTTTTTAAAAGAATGTGGTTAAAAATATGAAATTTTTTTTGATATACGTGTAAAATATTTTATTGTGTGAATGTAAGATTGAAAATAATCACGTAGCAAGTCATAAAATAAATTAACGCGAGTCAAACATGCACTAAATGTCCAAAGTTAAAAAAAAAAAAAAGATGATTTGTACAATGAAAACAAATAATATATGTGTGTGTGTTGGATGCTGCATCATCTTGGTACGTTAAAAATTAAACGTAATTATTGTTCCTTGTCATTAAGGCCACGATTCTTAACTGTAATTATTGTTACACATTTTATCAAATATCATCCTTTTTTTTTTTTTTTGTCCATGACTAAAATAGGCAAGGCAAATCTTTTAATTGAAGTTAAGTATCTTTCCACGGTTGGGATGAACGATTTGAACAAGCAACAAACATCTTTAAAATTTGAAAGAATGTCAATTGTTTCTAGACTTCTATGTACCTATATAATCATTTGATTCAAGCTAGTAGAATTCTCGTATCAAATAAATTTATTAGTATAAAAAAAAAATTAAGAAATAAAAGGAAATTGAAATTTCTCGACTATATTATTTAATTTGTTAGCTACATTGATACCCTTTTTTTTATTGCGAAGAAGGCCTCCTTCCGGGGGGCCGTGCCATCAATGAGATACTATTATGGAAGAACTAGAATTCTAACATTGTCACATTTTAACCGTAATGACTAATGAAGGCTATCAACATTTTTTTTTTATTGTAGCACTTATGTTCCCATCTTTTTTATACCATATTCTTATCTCCATTATTTCATTATATAACATATTTAATCATCGATGATTATCCCACTGTAGCAAAGTACTCTAAAATAATATTTAAACAAAAATTATCACGAGGACAAAATATAATAATCGGGTTAAAGATAATAACGTAACAAAAAGGAAAAAAAATATAATGCAACGACGAGCAAAACTTAAAAATTATCTTTTCTAACTCATCTCGCCAAGATTGCATCAACTTTTTATGCGTCACAACTACCCTAACCTAATTTATCTTTCCATCGATGATAAACTTAGTTTGTGTTCGAGAAAGACGCAATAATGAGAATTAATTTTGAATGTGTTGAAATTCAAAATTGACTTTGACTTTAATGTACTAAAAATGTTTCCCAAACATATCTTATATTCTTCTAGTTTCTTTATCCAAAACCTATAATAAATAGTTAAATACTCGCACAGAGACTCGTCGTCTATCATGTCTCCGTATTCAGCTAAACCAATAAACTGCATTGAAGTCCCGTAAAAGCACGGGAAACCACCCCTTTCTGTAAAGAATTAAGAAGTAAAAAGTTGGGTGTATAAATAACAGCACAAACCAGCATTTAGATCATCTTCAGAGTAGATTTGTCCAATTTCAAAGAAATTCCCATTCCGCACTTCGGCTCTGAAGAGAAGAAAATGTTCGCAGCAGAGAACGGTTTAAAGGGAGACCCAAGATTGAAGGGCATTTCCGATTCAATTACAGTTGTCCCCCACTTCCCAAAGCCAGGTATTACATAGATTTATGTGTATGATTTTTCCTTTTTTGTTGGACATTTTTTGATGTAATTATTTGAAGAAAATTTTGTGTAATAATGTAGTTGGTATATTTTTGGTTGCCAGGAATAATGTTTCAGGATATAACAACGTTGGTGTCGAATCCCAAAGCCTTCAAGGACACTATTGATATCTTTGTTGATCGTTACAGGGATATGGATATCTCTGTTGTTGCTGGTATAGTTCTAACCCATTAACCTTTTATGTGTCTTATATTAAAGGATGTGATTTATAGTGATATCAACTACAAAAGTTTCGAGTTCAAGTCTTACCGCAACTTATATATAAAATATTGTGCAACTACGAAGACACCTAATTTGAATAAATAAGTTTGTCTTGTCCTAATAGCTTTTAGTCATGTAATTTCACATGTTCCAAGATTATGCAAATTTTTTGACTTTCTGAAACCTTTTTTATAATATTTTTAAATGACCTTAAAACTAAAAGAGAGAAGGGAGTTCAAAACGTTTAGGCAAAAAGAGAATTTGAAGTTTTACACATTGCTTATGTGAGGGCTTCTTGAATTGTAATTGGTTGGCACTTTTGATAAATCAAAATTACGAGTATTTGACAATTATTTCATGCTTGATCAAAGTGATAACTTCCATATTATCTTCTAGGA
Organism: Fraxinus cuspidata; assembly: GCA_903798385.1. NCBI lineage: Eukaryota > Viridiplantae > Streptophyta > Magnoliopsida > Lamiales > Oleaceae > Fraxinus > Fraxinus cuspidata. The sequence continues at coordinate 26,763 of CAIGRP010019294.1, forward strand.
GTTGAAGCTAGAGGATTTATGTTTGCTCCTACAATTGCTTTAGCAATTGGTGCAAAATTTATCCCTCTACGCAAACCGGGAAAGCTACCAGGTAATTAACCATTGATTCATAGCTCTTCTTATTCCGGTTAACCATTTGGGAAAAAAATGTTTTCGTGCGAGATCAAATGGTTACTTCCTGAACCAATACCTATTTCCAGCAACCCTATTTCTTGGGCCGTTTGAATTATAAATGAGTTGTTGGTGCAATTAGGAGGAGTTATTTGGTTAAAGTCTAATATGTATGAAGAATGTGGCAGTAAAAACTGCTCTAACAGTGGGCAATTGAAGCTGTTTGCCCAATTGGAACCTCCAGAAAAAAAAAAAAAACAGCTCTCCCTGTTTTCGTTTCTGTTTTTGCCTCTTCTACGACTCGTACAAGTACCTGAACTAGGATATTGACCAATGTTGGCATGAATTTGTTGAAGCATCTATTTCTTTCATTTTATTTTTATGTATTGCATTGTGGATTTTAGATTTTATGGAATTAGAAAGCAATGATTCATTCTGTTTAGATTCTGATACTTGTGAACTAAACTAAAGGTGGAAAAGTGGAGTGTAATAATTCTGAATGAAAAAACTTTATGAGAGCAGATTTGACAAGCATAAAAGAAAGTTAAACTTTTGTATCTATTGATCATTAAGAGCATACTTACATAGCCAGAAACATTTTTTGGCAGCCCAAATTTTAAAATAACGAATTCAATAATATCCAGGTGAAGTTATTTCTGAAGCTTATGAGCTTGAATATGGTAAAGATCGTTTAGAGATGCATGTTGGGGCCGTTCAGCGTGGAGAACGTGCATTAGTAATTGATGATTTAGTGGCTACAGGAGGAACACTGTCTGCAGCCACAAGGCTTTTAGGTAAGATCCTGAAATTGTTTCATTATCCTGTTAAATTTTGCATGTGAAATAGATACAGTAGTAGCACGTTTTGGAAAAGTAAGATTTTGTACTGAAAATCTTAAAAAATGGAAGTTACTCATAGAAAACCTCAGACGTGTTATCTGATTGCCCCCTCATTTTATGGAATAATTTACTTTGTGCTTAGAACTCAAAAAGATGATGAAATTTCTTTTGTGCTTTTGTTCTTCAGAAAGAGTTGGTGCTGAGGTAGTTGAATGTGCATGTGTTATCGGATTGCCAGAGGTCAAGGTAATTCAAATTCTACTTCTCTGATGGCCCCCTCATTTTATGGAATAATTTACAAGTCTTGATCTGAAATTCTTATTCGTAATTTAATTTTCCACTTTCGAGTTTATTATTAGAAATGCACCATCCCATTCCTCCAATTGTTGGTGAACTATTCCCAGTGTCATAGGTTGCTTAGAAGTTGTAGTCTTAGAATAGTTTCAAAACCATCCGTACTTTCCTACGTTTCTCACCATTTGTGGTCTTCATATTGAATTTAGCCACTGGGGAAATAAGTTTAGAATATTGGTATCGCTAATATGTTCCCAAGAGTGTGTTTGGCTAAGCCTGACTTGACAAACTTATAAGTATATAGCTAAGTTCAAAATAAATAACTTTTTTCTAAAAGCATTATACCTGCTTGCCTGTATTGATTATTGCCATGCAGCAAGAGAAGTTAGTGGTCAAATCCGAGGATAACAATTTTCTATCTAAACACTGCACACCAGAAAAAAATGGAGGAAAGAAAAAGCGTCAAAACTATTCAAGCTTACAAATTCCACTAGTATATTGCTACTTCCCAGCTAAAAATTGTAATGTTTGGAAATCCTTTTCTTCCTATCATAGCCCTAGGTTTTATATCCATGTTCTAGTTTTCTTCAGTTCTTTAACCTCTATCTCTAGTGATGCTTAGTGTCAACAACGAATGCTTTCAGAACAAGGCAGTTAATGTGCCATATGGCATACAGAAACTTGCTTTCCAAACCAAAACCACAGATCTGACTTCAAACGTCTCAGTTTTCCACTAGTTCGAAGCATGGTAATCAAAATTAAATTCACTGCATGGATTTGACCAGAAAACTAAACGTCTGTTTGCCGGTCATTCTGGAGAATGAAACCAATTTAAAGAATGGTGGAAAATTATAAAAAAATTGATCATGGTCCGACAGTCTGATTCCCTCTTTTCAGAATGTTACTCTACATACTACTCTACATTTCCATTAATACCCTCATTTCTCATTTCTCCTAACCCCTCTATATGGGTCTTTACGCAACGGCTGCTTATGAAATTTCTTTTCATTACTTTTCATTTTTAACTACAATTTTTTTTTATTATGTCACACGTTGACTATAATTGCATGTTTGAATTTTAAAAATATCTATTCCTCTTGGTGGAACCGTTTACGTTTTTACGTGTTCGAATTATCGAATTATTTATCAAGTTTTGTATTACTCAAAACCGTAAACATACAACTAACAATCCAAAACGAAAAACGTTTTTTATTTTAATGTCAAATAGTGAAAGCATTCCTGTTGCAATATGCTAGCCTCAATATCATACTATCGTAGTTTGTGTGCCATATAATCACGCAGTTGGTCTCATGGTAAATCTTCATTCGCCATTACATCAACTTTTGCCGCGACTTCGTCCTACTTCGATGGGAGGTCTATTTCTACTTCATCATCACTTTCCTGCTCCGCTGTACGAAATGCTTTGTCTGCACTGCCGTTGCGCCTCAAAAAATTGTGCACCATCATTGTCGCAACAATAGCTGTTTGCACAGGAAATTGGTAGCTTGGCATGCGATCAAGAATTTTCCATCGCTTTTTCAATACTCCAAATGACCTTTCGATGACATTCCTACAAGACGAGTGATAGAAATTGAACCATTCTCGTGCATCGCAAAATCTTTGCCGGCATCGTTCGGAACTCCTGGAAATGATAACGAATATCCGATCCTTTGTACGGCGCCATATAACCCGATCGGTGTGCAAATCCAGAGTCAACGAGATAGTACTTCCCAGGAACGGGAACGAGAAAATTAATGCGACTGTCGTGCGTATTCCCTGTATACTCGGGAAGCACGAACGAGAAGTATAGGTTAAAATCACATGATGCGAGCACGTTCTGCTTTGGAATTCCTTTTCGTCCTCTGAAATTCTCTCGCTCGTGACGTGGTAAGACTGCCCTCATGTGCGTACCATCGATTGCTCAAATGTAGTCCTGATCACCATCAAACATTAATATACGTCATAATATTGGACGAACGTTGCATTATAACGAAGACATAATGATACATATTGGCACAAATTCACGATATAGTTTCATCGTCGTAACTTGTAACAATGGATTTTCAATAGGGTCCGAATGATGATGTCCGACTCCGTAATTGTATTGCAAGTCGGGTTTGATAACATTTCCAACGAATGTGACAACAGCTTGAAGCACTGCTTTGAAATGGTGGCTGATCGTCAGCAACGAATGGCCAAAAAGTATTTTCACCTGTCTATATCCTTTCCGTATGCTAGGACGCACAGAAACATTCCGATCTGTTCGTAGATGTCGATATGAGCACTGCTTTGGAGGCCATACTCGTCAAGGAGCATGTGCGTGAAATGTGTGAACATATATTGAAAACACGTTTATGTATATGCATGCAAATTTTGTAGCATGAACAGTTGTCCGCTTCGTACATAAGGAAATTGAAATCTTTTGTAGCATGAACCATTTGTTCGGAAATATGACAATATCCAAGCCACGATTCGTTGTCCTCTTAAAGTTGTTGCATAACAACCCCGTCGTCCCAAAGTATTCGATACATTGGAGTTTAGTTGAAGGTTGCAGTGGCGGAAACGATATTGTGACGTGTGCTTTCGAGAATGCAGAAGGAAAATATTACTTTAGTGATCGATAAAACTTGATTGTGGACGGGGCTACAAAAGGTGTCTTTGGTGTCGAGTAGCTTGATTTCAATGAATTGTTCTGTGACCTACGCTTGTACCAGTAATAGTGTTGTTCCCTCCATGAAAAGACAATTGCAGGGATTCCATCCTTTTGTTAGATTTTTTGCACGACAATAGATTTCATATTATGAAAAGGTGATAGATATGATGGATCACCTTCTTATATTTCCCATGTCCAAGTACTATTGTGATATAGGGGTGAAGGCTATAACATGCACAAACAATATGTAAAAAGATTTTGTGGCATGAGTACATATAAAAACCAACAGCAAAGGTTTGGCACAGTCTGACATAAAATTCATAATGCAACAGTAGGAAAAGATCTGAAAACCACACAACAATTTCAAACAAACGACACAAGACCAAAGAAAAAGGACCAACCTAGCAAATGTAAATATTCAACTTTTCAGATAATCGACTAACCATCAAAAGAAAGACGACGTGATGAATCGACTTTACGTTCCTTGTAGTCATCATAAGACCACTTCAACCAATGCATTTTCGTCCCCTCGTCTTTTGTAGCCTTCCATATGTCTCTGTTTCCACGAATGTCGAGGAACGATAAGGTGAACATGAAAAGATCGCTGGTCCTATCGACAAGTCCAGTAGCATCGATCTCCGCGATGCAGTCCTCGACTGAAAGATTGTTTGAACTATTTCTCCGAGTAAATGACTGCAGTTCTGCAGATAGGTTAAGCCATTCGATCCACTGAAGTCGAGATCGCACGTGCTCCATTTTTTTTTTTTTGCCCTTTTCCGAATGGGATGTGGACTTACATTTGCTGTCACTACGCTTGCTCGATCGTGACTTAGATGCAGTTGAATGGCCAATTTTCGGTTCATCACTAGACGAATTGCTTTCAAGAGGTACTGGCAATCGATCAGCTATTTGGTCGTTGGCGTTATCGTCGTGCATGCCGAACCCACGCCGTGACAACTTGGTCGGGGTGAAGACATGCTAGAATCAAAGGTGTCACCAAACAGACGACTGTACCGATCGAAAATTTCTCTCACATCCTTATTTCTAAACCTCTCAAACTTGGGGTTCTCCTACGTAACAGAAACGGCAAGAACCATTGTTCATGTAGGTATTGGAAAAGCACAACATTTGCCATGTTGTGTACACAAACAAGTGCACGACACAATACAATCCATGCTGCTTTCAGTGGTCCAATAAAACCAAAACAATAAAATGACATACTCAAAATCAAATCAGCTTACATATGACCTCTCAGACATTCAACCATTTACTGTCAAAGAAATGTAGTTTTCAAGTACAAGGTTAACACCGACATTGTATATGATTAGACACAATTTTCATTTTGGTGCTCATTGCAGAATGTATACAGATTTTCAGGCAAAAGTACACACTATAGAAACATGGCATTCAAACTAGCAGTCCTATTGGCGTGAATTTACAAATCGGTTTATGGACAACAATTATTTTGATGACAGACGATGGGTGCAGAGATACATTTCTTTTGGTTCAACAGAACTGGCTACATAAGGCAAACCGACGAGTAAGGCGAATGTGCGGATCGGAAAAGAAAAAATTCATAACGCAAATGAATCTTTGTTTACCTTGATTTTACGATCCCACCACACGATTACCGGCAGTTCGGTCGTACTCCACACATGTGCAACTCAGTAGTTCGAACAACTTGTGATTGAGCCGCATTTGCTGCAAGTGATTTCTCAGTTGGGAGATTGTCCAATTCTTGTTTGCCTTTTGGTTGAAAATCGATAGAATGCGGTCCCAGCCAGGCTTTGTAAAGCACTTGTCGTGACGATGACCTTCCGTGACAGCCAATTGACTTGCAGCCATGAAAATTTGATGCTCCTTTACTGCCTATTTCGTTGATCTACGTATCAGCTCCTCCAGTTGCGAATCACGGGGTCTTCTCCTGGCAGTTGAGATGAGGTGGCGGTTGTATAGCTTTGCAAGAGCGAAAACATGGCAAATGATTACAGACGAAATGAAAGAGGTTGAAACAATAATTGCACATAGACACTGCAAAAAAACATGGTCGTTACCATGTGACGAGAATAGTTCCAGTGATGCCCGAGGAAGTCGTCCATTTCGATGAAACGGGTGCGTACTTCAATAAAGGATCTATACACGAAGGAACAAAGTTGTAGTCAACAACTCAGTTGAAAATGTATGGAAGAACCAGCAAGAACATAGGGAATGCAAAGGAAATCGAGAGAAAAGTGTGATGGACACTTTAAATCTGCCGGAGATAGACTTTCCCGTCAATGCGTCTTCTTCTTCGGAATCAAGCAATATTTACGGCAGAGCTCTAAAATTCAGGAAATGCGAACGTTTTGGGCAGCACCTTATCACTAGTGTGTATATCTGTGTTGTAATTCACTGTCTCCGTCCATGAGCGCATCCAAGATCCAGTAATTCTGATTGAGGAGAGAGAGAAGCTTGGATTGGAGATTTGATGTGGTTGGTGGGGTTGAATAGGGATTAGGTGAAGTGATAGTGAGGGTTGAAAGTGGAAATAGGTGGAGTAAATGTTTGAAAGTGGGAATCCCGCTGTCAGATGTTTAGCCATTTTTTTTATAATTTTTCATTGTTCTTTAATTTGTTTTCGTTCACCAAAATGTCCAGCAAACGGACGCTAAAGTTTCACCTGTAATTTCGCATTTTTTTTATTAAAACTCGTAAGTTTCCCCTCTTATTAATACAAAAATTTGGATGGAGGATTAACCTTACAAGGCTCTGTTAATGATTCCTAATGCTTCAAAATGTTGAACTTGTCTAAGAAAACTACTTCCTTTCTAAAATAAGGCAATTTGGTTGAATGCAGAATCTGAATTTTTCTAAGCTGGCTTACTTGTTATGATCCTCATTTTGGTGTCTATTCTACAAACTTTTATGTTCTATTCTCTCATTTTGCCGGAAATCCACCAGATATTCCTTGTTGCAAGTGTAGTTATTTTCCTTTTTTTGGCTTGAATTAACATATATAGCCATTAATTCACTTGTTTTATCTCCACAGGGAAGATGCAGGTTGGGTGGGAAACCATTATATATGTTGGTGGAACCTCGGCAATAAAATAATATTCTGTGGTAAATTCTAAGTCTCTTCATTTCCTTTGAATAATTGCACTACCAAGGTTATTAAATATTATATGATTGATGATTTTTTTATGATTCTGGACAATTAACCTTTGATCATTGCATTCAACCCCCCCTTCCACTGCAAACCAAGATACAAGATCTTACTGCAAACACTCGTAACATGTTATCCTTTTATTTTAGTCATCTTGTCTTATATTGGACCAAGAGGTTCTACTTCTCTTCCAAAAACTACAATGCTGCATGTCTCAACACGTAAATTCTCTGTGCATAATTTAAGTCGAAACCAGTCACAACCCTGAAATAGTCTCAATTGTACACATTGAAACAAAATACCTAGTATATGTTATTTTTCTGAAGGTCAGTATGAATAAAGCTCTGTACTGGTTTGGAGCGATGAAACATTGTGTGCTATATGATGGAGCATTGATTTGAAAAATATGCACTCTTCATTAACAGTCAAGTGTATTTTTGGTAAAGCTTTTGTAGATTTAAGCTGTGGATCCTATGAAATTTGTGGACAAAAAAATAGATAAAAGCTGTGGTTCTAGAGAATGTGGGATAAAAATGATGTTTGACCAATTTATAATCTTGTAAAAGCTTTGCTAAACATGCTCTTTTAAGTATTTTTACCTATCAAAAAGCATTCTTCTTGTGCTTTGTCTACGAGTCTATAGCTTGTGGCTCTTAAGAGTAAAAACCTCTTTTATTAGGAAACCATGATTTGTCTACGAGACTCTTGACATATCCGCTCTAGTTTTTGTCATGAGCTATGAATGCTAAATGCTGATCTTATTCGGTTGCCTTGTATTTCATTTATACGGGACCCACAAGATTCAAAAGTGAAATTTGCACCATTGGTTTGCAATCTACTGGCCAAGTAGCAAGTTGGTTTCCAACTTTTAAAAAAGGAGCAAGTATTCCCCTTTCACCACGTTTGTACAGTTAGTACCTAACGACACAAACCATCCAAAATTTTGATTCGCCCTCATAGAAACTTGCTTAACTTCGACTTTCCGTCGGCTAGCCTAAGTTGGAAAATAAAACCTAGCTTCATAAAGTTGGTTGGATGTGTGATGAACGTGATGATTTAATAGAAGATTTGAGCGGTTTCCACTGTTGGAGACTAATTGTACAATAATAGTGAAAGGTCGATGACGAATTTGCTGTTGATGGTGCAAATTTCGCGCATCCAAAATGTGTAACGTCTTACTGTATAACTTCCTTTGACACTTGCGTTTCTTTCTCGACTTTTCTTCTAGCTGCGGTAGCGCTGTTTTGTGGATTAATGGTGAAATTGCTTTTACCATCAAACATCCAGAGCAATACGAGTTGGTTTAAATCTCGAAGAGTAAAGCTCATCAGTCGTGCATATGAAGAGTTTCCCGGCAACTGAACAGAAGTTAATTGGTCTATACCTTAGCATCGGTTGTCTAGAAACTGGCCTAGTGAGAATAAGGTGTTAGCCCTTAGGTTTCCTTTCTGTATCTTCTCATTCCATTGGATTAGTTTGTAGCAAAATTTGATGTGCAATAAATTTCAAGATTCCTGTGTTTTTAATCATTTTCGGGCACCGAACATCTGATTTATACTTTCGTCATATTTGCTACGTGAAAGTTCAGTAATTAATCAAGAACAAAACGAGAGGTGACAAAAGTGAAATGGATCATGTAAAAAGATTGTAACATCTATGCTTATAAGTCAGTCAAACAAGATAAGTGTTCGTACCTTGTAGTTATAATCACGAACTTACTTTAATATGATCATTTTCAAATAAACATAAAAGGTCGATTTCAATTGTTTGACATTTGCACTATCAGATTAAAATATTCTAGTGCAAGAACAGGTTGATTCAAGGCGAAAAAAAATGACATTCTGTAAAGAATAGGTTGATTCGTGGGTATAAATCTCATAAGTGAAAACAAATAATAAGAACGTTTTGACTTTTGTGTAAATTATTCTGGGCTTCAGATTCTCTCAAAGTTCTATTATGTTCACGTCCCTCCAATTTCATGTAGAGCTGTGTGTGTCCATAGCTTTTCTGCAACTACTAATTAAACAATTCGATTCAAAGGTAAGGAATTGCAGGATAAGATTGGAAACAAAATTCTATAGCGACACTTCATTTAGTTAAATAAATCATATAATTTTAGGGTAAATATATTACCACTACAAATTTTAATTACTACACGACATTATAAATACACCACAATTAAAATATATTTTTAATAAATATACCACAACAAATTTACAATTATACTCCTAATTCAAAAAAAATAAAAATAAATAAATTGTGGTGTACACATCCCTCAATAATAATTATCTTTTTTCTCAACCCTTTATCTCCTATTTGGTTAGTTCAGTATGAAACCAGGACCGTTCATTACCAAAAGGTCAACTTAGTCACAATCAGAGACGTTCCCTGTACGAATAATTCTTAACAATCACTTCGTGAAATACATAAGAAACTTTAGAACCTAATTAATGAACTCATCATTCTGCTCAGCAACAAATCTCATGTTAATTCAACTACATGCTTAAAAAAGGGTAAAAGAAGGCATTTTTTTTATCTTCTCTAGCTAAATTCTGTTGGGCTACTGTAAAAGAACACAAATATGATCCCGGAAATATTGCAGATAAAATATTAGGTGAAAGAAAAGAAAATTATCCGTCAGTTAAACAAAGAGTTTAAATTCATTTATCGTGAAGAAAAGAAAATTATCTTGCCTCCGTGGACGAAAGCAAAAGCTGCCGGAATAACTACGAGCAATGAGATGTTAAGGAAGAAGAAAGAAAGAAATTATGTTTTATATCTGTGGTGTAACAATAATTTATTTAATTAAAAAGTATATTAAAACCCTAATTATGTAATTTTACTTAAGGATAGACAAGTAAATAAGAAAATTGTGGTGTACTTAATAAAATTTGTAGTGGTAATATAATTACCCATAATTTTACCTTTAATTGAATATATTACATAATATTATGTACAGTTGTGCTACATAACATTCCAAAAATATTTTCTTTCCCACAATTGAAAATCTTATTTTGCCCACTTGAAGATAATCTTACGATTTTTAGAGAACCATAAAGTTCTCCTTCTACATTAACAAATTGACGGTTTTATTTTATCACCGTGGACAGAAGAATGATTTCGTATGACATTATCATTTTCTACTATCTCGTTTGATTCTCATTTTTTGGATAAAATGTATTATGGAATATTGATTTTTTGAAAAATGTGTGATTAATAAGTAAGAATTTTTTTTGAAATAATTCTACATGAGAACGTGGGGTCGAAGATAATTTTTGAAAAAACATATTCTTAGAAAAATGGGGCTCGAGGGACTCTTAATCCCCGCGTCTATTCATCGCGTGCAGAACACCCCACCGCCCTAGCGTCCCCTCCACCAGTATAAATTTCCATTAGAACCCGATAAAGAGTTAATCTAATCAATCATCACTGAACTTTGCTATAGATTGATTACCACTTGCTCATCGAAGGACCAAATAGTATTCCCTAAGAAAAGCTTGGAATTTGATAAGGCACCGCCCAAAACCCTAACCCTAATTCCTAATTTGTTCAGTTGATTCAATTCAGTTTTTGAATTCAAGAAACGAAAGAAAAGAAGAGAACTGGAAAGAGGGATTCGTTAATTAATTGATTTGTATCAGATTTAAATAATTTAAATGATGTCTGCGATAGTGTGCGGGAAGAGATCTTTCTTCGAAGAGATACAAACTACGTCATCGCCAGTGTCGGGGTCCCCGCCGGCTTCCAAGAAACTTCGCTGCTCTTCCGCCACCTCCCCAGTTCGATTCTCCTACTCGCCGCCGAGGAGTCTTATCGATCAGCTCAAGGTTTTGTTTCCTGATATGGATAGTCAGGTTAATTCTCCTTCTGTATTAATTTATTTTTTGAATTTCCTTTAGAATTTTATGGTGGTTATGGGGTGACACGGGATATTTCTTTATTGAGTATTCAATGCTTAGATTGACAAAAAAAAGTTTGAATTTTGTTTCTGGAAGGACTAAAATTGCCATACAACTGTTTCTCGAGTTTCTTTCTCTATAGTATAACTGCAGGAAAAAAAAAAAAAAAGGTTCCTTGTTGATTATATATGCGATACTGCATAGGAGATTGACTTACTTATATATTCAGAGGACCCTTTAACATTTATTTAGTTTTTTCTGTTATTCTATTCGCCTCTTAATGTATCTTACGTTAGCAAATTCTGACAACCATAATTGTTTAGACAATCAATAACTGCTGATTATTACTAAAAATGTTTTGCAGCTTCTTGAGAAAGTTTTGGAAGAATCTGGCAATAATTTAGAGGCTGCCATAAAGAGCCTGCAGGGACTTCGTCTTGGATATGCAGAAGACACAGAGGGCAACTCGAGTTTTGCTGTGGAAGTAAATGCAGGTATGGAGAAAGGTATGCATTTATATTACATAGGACAAGTACGAGGCAGTATCCGGAAAGGGTTGAGGTTCACCCTGCCCACGTGGTTTTTTGTTGTATGTTAATCTATAATTTTGTTTCATTACTCTTCTTTCTTGAAAAGTTTTCAAATTATATTTATTTTAATAAATGTTTTGAGCACATAAATTACATTTATCTGTTTTCTTATACTTGGTAGCGATCAACATGTAATAATGTTACATATAATTATGCATTGCCAGAAAATGTAGTCTGATGCATATTTTATTGCTTAGTTCATGTTAATAAGGTTTACCTTTTTATGAAGTCTTTAGACTTTAGAGGCTCAGCTTATTTCTGCCCAACTAATACCAGATTAAAAATATAGATCTCAACAATTACAAAAAGAGTCGACTCTAGATGAAATTGGAAACCTAGAACAGGCTATTCAGGTTATCATACGAAAAAGTGCCACCTAGTAACTTACGGTGAGGTCAACAGCGATAGTTTGTTAATGTCAAAAAAAAGGTCCTTGAGTACCTATTCAAAATAAATAATAATGTAATTTAATTAGAATATCTATGCTTATTATTGTTGGTTTGTCATGTTGTCTATAAATGTGCTTTTCCTATTATCTATATCACCTGGAGGGACTGAGATTTGATCTGTCTATGATTTATATGCTTTAGGTGGTCTTCCCATTTTTGCTACTCTTGAAGAATCATTTCGTAGCAGAGTTTTATACTTGCTAATAATTAAAAAAGTGTGACATTTTCCTTGATTTTAGGTATTATTATTGATGTGTCTTTGTTGATGTCTTGAATTTTCATTCTAAAGGTTCTTCAATGCCTATAAAAAAACATGTGAATCACATAATACATATAAAATGGACAGGTGCGACTCCAACTGTCGGGGATGCATTTCATTCGGAGGACGTCCACAACAACCTGCCGGTGGATGGTGCAGAATGGGTTGAGTTGGTTGTGAAGGAGATGATGAGTGCAACTAGCATAGATGATGCTAGATTCCGCGCAACAAGAGTATTGGAAAGTTTGGAGAAATCCATCAGTGCTAGGGCTGGTGCTGAAGCTTCTCAAAATTTTCTAAAGGTTGTCTATTTCCAAATTTACACTCCTATTTTGCTTTTAGATCATTAAAGCTGCAAGGTGGTTGTGTAACTGTTGATGGAAAATGGTTTCATTGGCCAACCCATTTAATAAGGGGAACAGGGTTTTCTGGTGGTGTTAAAAAATAACCGTTAGTGGTTTGTTTGTTTGATAGGGAGCACATGATGGTACTGTGACAATATTCCTTAACATTATCAAGGAAGAGAAGGAAGCTAAAATTCTGTTTATTATATTGTCGTCCTATCCAATATTGTGCACCAAACATGAACTAGAAACATATGCTCAATTAAGTTTCTTAGTTTCTACCTTGGGTTGGCTTCTTGATCCTACATGTATATTAGTTGTTTTTGCTTGGAAAGATGCATTTAGATTTATATTTTTTTGGAATATAATTATTAGGAAAACAAGCCAATGCTGCTTGTTAATTATTACAAGAATTGCGTCTTAATTTAAGGCCGACTCCACTGTGTTCTCCATAGTGTTACTACGGCAGGGGTTTTAAATTTTTTCGTGCATACCAGGAGAACATGATGCTGAAGGAACAAATTGAGGCACTTCTTCGGGACAATGCCATTCTCAAACGCGCTGTTTCCATCCAGCATGAACGTCAGAAGGAGTATGATGAGAGTAACCAAGAGGTGCAGCAATTGAAGCGTTTGGTGGCTCAATATCAGGAGCAGTTGAGAACTCTTGAGGTAAATACCTTCTTCATAAAAACTTATTAAGGGACAAGTCAATGGATGTTGGGTTTTCGCTTAAAAAAGAAGTAACCCTCTTAAACGTGTAAAGTAAACACTTGCTTTTGAAAATGTAACATTTTGTACTAAAATTTCTAGAAAAATGTGAACTTTGAAAGAAAAGCCAAACATGTTTGGGAAAAAATTAACTTCTCTTTCGTTAACGATTTGCCAACCGTTATCCAAATTCCTGATTTTGTTTCCTTGCAGGTGAACAACTATGCGTTGACATTGCATTTGCGCCAGGCACAGCAGGGCAACTCCATGCCGGGACATTTTCATCCTGATATATTTTAATAAAGAAAGGAAATACATGGCTCGTAGCGACATATCTTTTTAGTTGCATAAAGGGCGTTTCTTTAGGTGTTGAATATTATGTATGTTTTAAAAACTAGATGCGCCACATAAAACATTGCAAGCTAAGGCTGGTCTTCATGGTGACTAGTAAAAAGTTTCTCAACTCCACTTTCATCAAAAAGTTGAAATTCTATATTGTTTTGCTTTCGAGAGATTATTTTGCCTTGGAATTTTTGGCTTCTTGTTTTGTGTATTTTACGACAGCTATATGTTCATGGTCTGTAGTATCAGTTCAAATTTGATTGGAGAATGTGTTGCTGGTATTTTTAATTTTTGGAGCAGGGTTAAAGGGATTGTTTGGAAGAGATTTTTTACAATTATTTCAACCATGCATTTTATGGTCCCGTCTAGAGGTTTTGTCCGTTGTCTTGCTCCGAATATGGTAGGGTTGATTTTACAAAGATCTGTTTATCCACAAATTCACCTTCGATTCAGATCCAATGGGCATGGGGAAGTCTTAATTGAAAGGTCTAAGCTTGAAAGTCTCAATAATACTATTTATCATTATGATGATAGAATATCATTGATGTGGCAGTGTAGAGTTCTTTTCTTCTAAATAGAGAGAGAGAGGGTGCATCACTTTGCCTCGGTTGTATTGTAACTGAGCCCCACCCTCATCAAGTAGTAAACTAGGCTTGTTTGGGGATCAAAATTCTTATTTGACACGACGAATAAATAGGAAGGGATAGGTTTTGGTTTGTCATATAATTTTCTATTTGACACGACAAATAAATAGAAAAGGATAGGTTTAGGTTCTTTCCACACCAAGAACAGGGACAGTTGGATGGAGAAGTGAAAATTTCATTAAAAGATACAGAAATACATGTAATGAAACGAACTATCCCGCGATAAAGAAAAACAAGCTTTCTTTCCTTCGGCTAAAAAATACAGCAGCAGTTTGCATGCGTAATTTGTTTAATGCTGAACCTTTTTGGCATGGGAGGAAAAAACTTTTCCACTGTAAGGTCCATAACACACATGCTACATAGGTTTTCGAACAGAGTCCTGGCAGTAAACTTGTCACAAGATCTTAGCGCCATTGACTAAACTCACGGCCACCTCAACACAAGTATGGGGTGTTAAATTTAAGAGACCTTTCTTTGCCTCTAATGGTATTTCCAACCCTTCAATAAATTCTCTTCTGCTTTCTTTGGTTACAGCTCTTCCGTCCTCTTGTTAGTTCCTTCAATTTCTCATAAGGCTCAGGGACACCATGTCTCCGCATCACCTACAACGAGGAAAAAAAAGAAACAAAGACGCAAACACAAGTTTGGGCAGATTTCTAAATTTAAACACTTCTCATTGAACCTATGTTGAGCTGATTCATCTTAGCAACATGAAAGGCAAGAATATGAAGAATTTACTACTTATGGGTGCCAATTTTGGAAAAAAGACTCAACCTTTCTTGGGAAAGCAGTTGACAGTAGGAGTACAGGGTTTTAGTATTAGGAAGAAGCCAATTAAAATAATTGGCATGCCAGGACTTTCCATGTGGCACTGAAGCACTGCCCAGTTTAAAAGGGAACACAAGTGGATCAATGATAAATTTCCATAATCATTCATTCTCTTAAAAGAGGTAATCCCCTGATCACTAATCATTTTTATCACATGAGTTTTCACATCTATCCTTATTTTCATCCGATTTTGCTAACAGTAATTTTTCCTATGCCAACCATCTTTGTTGACTTTCATTTTTTGTCACATGACTTTTCATATGTAGCCTTATTCCATCTGAACAATGAAGATGTTCAAAAATCTAATGATATCATTACTTGTTAAGAAATCAACTCAATATTTTACGGTTCAAAAATTTTGGTAAAATTTTGGTAATCGGAGAAGATAACATACTGGCTACCTATTTTAAATCTTTTTTCATTTGCAAAAATACTAAATAGAGTACATAAAAGACAAATTTATTAATCTATAAGTAAATTTGGTGTCTATACAATTAGATAGGAATTAGGATTCTAGTCATAGTTAGTATTTTGCAATTGATAACAGATTTAAAATAGGTAGCCACTAGCCAGTATGTTATCTTCTCCGATTACCAAAATTTTTGAACCGTAAAATATTGAGTTGATTACTTAACAAGTAATGATTATTATTAGATTTTTGAACTACATCTTTATTATTCAGATGCTTGCAAATGATCTGATAAAGATATGCATACAGATCAACGAGTTTAAATATGCTCTGGAACCATTTTGAGGTCATAAGTTGCAGTATTGCAGTCACACGTGCTTGAAGAGATATTTGGATGCCCAGAACTGGAATGTGTAAAGTGAACAAAAATGTTGGAAAATACTTTGAGAGGAGATCTGCCTATAAACTTGAAGAAATTCATTGGATAAAAGAATTTATATCTTTATTTTCTTTTTTTATTTTTTTTTATTTTGATTACTTGCAAATATAAAATTGTTAAAGCTGTGTTTATCACAATTCATAATCCGAACTAATTCATTTTCATTGGATTACATTTGCAAATTGTTAGTTCTTGTTTATGGTATATGATTTATGACACCTCCCCTAATTGTTTTTCCCGTTGTCATTGAATTGGATTTCTTTACTCTCATTGAATACTCATTTTGAGAACTTATTAACTCAGCATCCGAATTCGATATTTACGATGACTTAAAGTTATATACAACGCTAACATAACCTTCGAAATAGCAAAACCAGCGCATTGCACGGGCCGAAACTAGTTACTGAGAAGAGAATTTATAAAATCATAGAACGTACATACAGTTTGTATTGGCTCAGCAAGAACCTCCCACGTCTGGTCCAAGTCGTCAATCATTGAAGCTTCATTAACCTATATAATTAAACAAAAAAGGAAGACAATTTATGAGGCTACCATATTATATCCAGGATCTAACAGAAATTTGTATCTTGCTCTATTTAATTTTTTCAAGGAAACCAAGGGAAAAATGGAAAAACAAGATCTTACGAACGTCAAATATGGTACACAGCCAAGCAAGACAACCAATCACACAGAATACCAGAAACAAACAAATAGAAGATGTAGAAAATTGTTTCAAAAGGCACTGTACGACAAATTTGGCAAAAAATACAGGAAAATTTGCTACAGATCCAACATTTGATGGCTTTTTTGGGAGCATTATCTTCCAACTATTGATCCGACACACAACCTTGCAAAATTCATGTACTTCAAAACAGTTGATTTGGAAACCTGTAGACTTGCAGAAGCTTTGCAAATAATATAATGCAATAACATTTCGCACCTGAAGCTTTGCAATTCCCTGTACCGCATTTTTATAAGCAAGAAGGGAATGTCCTAGTCCTACACCCATGTTTCTCAGAACAGTTAAGAAAATCAGATGCTCACTTGGAGCAAACCTAGTTAAGCAGGGTTTAGATGCTTTTTACTTGTAAATTGCAAAAAGAATGGATCATAATCATGCCCCTCATGTGAGACATCGTCGAAGGCCCAATCTCGCCAGCCTTAGTTATCCGCTTCAGAGTTAGCATGTCAAGTACCATGCCCTTAAAAAATAAGAGCACAAATGAATGAATGCGCTCACCTGCTTGAAGTAACCCAAAGAAATATATCCCCATGTCTCTGTAGAAGTCCACTAAAATGTTGTCGAACTGGATGATGGAATGGAAAAGTCTGGCCATCTAATCATGAGGTCCAATCTGTACAAAGACATAAAAAATTAAAATCACGAGTTTAAATTGCATAAAAAGCATTTTTTCCCCTTCCCTTTCTTCCTTAATAATTAGGTGAACTTGAACTAAATCATAGGTTTGCAAGCCAAAATATGGTCTCCTAAAGGTAACAAAAGGTATTCCTGGACATGAACTTCGTTATAGTTGCTATACAGTCTGGAGGGCTACTGATTCTCCAATTAATCAAGTATTAAATGGAAACATAAAAAGAAGGAATCATTGAAGACTGCAATAGACAAGCAAGGGAGACTTGAGCAGTCCTAAATTTCACAGGATCAAGACCACATGAACTAAACCTTTAACTGACATCAACAAACCATGACAAATATGTAAACAGAATTTTTTTTTTTTTTTACCAAATATACCTGAGGCACATAGGGATTGAAACTTATTCCAAGAGATGTCACAAACTCCTCTGCAATTTGCAACCAGTTAATGTCAGGATAAGCAGCTCGATGTGCATTGTAGTTTCCAACTGCACCAGCAAACTTCCATAAAATCTCAATTTGAGATATATTTTTCCTTTCTCGACTTAACCTGTATGCAAATATTGCCATTTCCTTCCCCAACGTTGTAGGTGAAGCTGGCTACAGAATAACAATACGATGAATAATTCATCCAGGGTTAATATAATTAATAAGTTGAAAACAAAATATCATGTTATCCCAACAGATATAGGTAGATTTCCCCCAAAGTAGAGGATCTGTGCCAATTAAGCACCGAGAAGTGACACCTTCAATGTAAATGCAAATTTGCAAACAAAGCTATTGTCAAAAATTCAATCTCAACTTGGCCTCATATTTTCATAGTTTATTCTTTCTATAACCCCTTAACCCTCCGTCAAGAAGAAAAAAGAAATACCCAAAATATAAAAAAATCAGACAAATATTTGTGTAACGTATGTCTATTGAGAGAGAGTGAGCCTTTTAAGTATAACTTAGACTATGTCCATGCACACGATTTACCTGTCCATGAGTTCGAGAAAGCATTGGAATGCGAGCATTTGCAGTGGCCATGTTAGATATTGCTGTGATCAGCTTGTCCATGACTGGTAGTATGACTTTATCTAAGACTTCTATTAGCATCAATGCATGGGCAAGATTGTTGATGTCTTCAGATGTACATGCAAAATGGAAAAACTCAAGCACCTTGGATCACACACAGGAAAAGAAACGCTCAATGAAAGAAAGTTCTATCTCTTTGACATATAAAAATAAAATTATCATCAACATGTTGAGGCCACTGTTCTAAACAGGTTGCCAAGAAAAATTTCAATATAGCATAGTTGTACCTTGGGTATCTCTAGATGTGAATGGCATCTTTGTTTCAAGAAATATTCCACTGCTTTCACATCATGGTCAGTCACTCTTCTCAATATTTCTAACTAGCTTTAAAATGATCTTCTATTATGCATTTGTAGCCATTAAATCGTTTGTTACATTACAGTTATTGAAATAAAACATAGTAACAGAACATAATTAATTGTTCAACTACATGAAGCAAAAGATTTTGGAATAGAACTATACCTCGACTAAAATTTGAAACCCAATCAGGCCAAACTCACTCATAAATAGTGACAATTCCTTGACTTTAGCCCAACAACGACCATCCAATGGACATAGGGCAGTCAAACTCGAGAGCTCCACATCCCGAGAAAAATCAGCAGACATTGCCTTTACCTTAAAAACGTAGTACTATTTTGAAACCATTTGGCAAATAAACCTTGACATGAAAAGATATAAACTCTCAAAATCCGATCAAATATCCCTTAGGCGATATATTTCTATGGAATAATTTGGTCTTAACACGTATCTTCAACTTAACCTGAACAAATATTTAATTAATCCAATTAATTAAATTTGGTCCATAAATTAATTAATTCAATCAATTAATTTGGGTCTATTAACAAACAATCCAATTAATTAACTATACATCAGTTGTTAATTAATTAATTGGTAAATCTCATCTTCTGGTTCTCCTTTTGTGCGTGACCCCTCAGGTTCCCGATCACGATACTTAACGACGTGAATTATTATCTTGATCTAATCAAAAGCTTAAATTAAAATACCAATTTTTAATTTATCATCAATTCACATCCGTCGTCCCCAAATTGACATCTAGAAATGTGTCAGGACAATACATATGACGGGCAATGTCACGTGGTATTATAAAACCAAACTTGTTCGTTTACAATAAAACTATAATATTTCGTAAATATGATCCGATCAATTACTAGATATGAATATGTGTCAATTTTAATTATCGATCATATCTTTTATCCCACTATTAAATTCATTTTCGACTTATGAGTACCCCTTAACCAAGGATTTCGTTATTAACTTAACTGAATGAAATGTAAATCATAACCACTTACTATTTAAAAGTGACGAATCCTCTATTAATCATTCGCAACATTCATATGATTCTTGACATACTCGAACAATGCCGTTTTAACGACACTTAGTAGAGCAACATCCAATATCACAAAAGTATGATTGTCATCATATAAGAAACTATGATGATCTTAAATCAAATGAACAATTCCACTACCAAACGTTAGAGATTAATTACGACACTCAAATAGTTATACATATGGAATCTTCCCCAACGGGTCTCCAATATTTTGTTCAATAACAAAATATCCACGTGTTCATCTAAGTGTCATTTTAACTTATGAGATCAATTACTTACTTCACAATTAAGAAATGTCACACGTGCTGGTATATCCGTAATAACGATATATGTATCTCGTTATTACAGACGATTACTGACGATTTAAAATTCAGTTATATGTAATTGATATCTCACAATCACAATTCCTTGTAATTAACAAATTACCAAAACTTAAATTTATGAATTCTATTATTTAATTTATTGGAATATTAATTCAATTAAATAATTTATTTTAGTCATTGTTTGGTAGGGATTAAAATAAAATTTCTAGAGATTCTGATAGAAGTTAATGAAATGTGTGGGTTTTATGAAATATGCGATTACAATTAATTATTAACTTTGACTTAATAAAAAATTAAATTATAATTTCTATCAAACATGGGCTTAATGTATTAGGTTAATCCAACAATCAGCATCTATGATAGATAAAATTTGCTCGACAAAGAAGAATTCAACAGAGATTAAATCGTTAATCTTTTTCAAAAAATCAAAGCGCGCTTCTGTGATACATAAGTGCTACCAACTTATCCATCATTCATTTATGTTGATTTATAATCACTTTTCCGGACAAGATTAGTTACAAGAGACGTCGAGTATCATATTCTTGCTTAAATGGATTAGCCAATTGATAGAAGTGAAAAAGGCTTTATAATCTTTAGTCTTGTTTGTCTACTATTAAAATAGAACTCTTTTTTTTCTTACAATAAAATATTGTGTACGTAAACTCTTAAACTTTTTTCTACTTTTTGACTACAATCTTCATAAAATCATTATTCCAAAACTCATTTTTCCAAAAAAGAAAAACTCTTTTTAATGTTTGTCAAACGTGGCTTAACATATTCTTAATAATTTTACGCAATGCAAATAGTAATGCGTTCTGCTTTATGCGAAGAAATTAATAGTTAATTTTCTTCAAAAAATTAACGCGCTTTTACATGGTGCTTGCGCATATGTTTGGTAAGTGTGTATAAATCATCAGTCAAATCACTTTTGTGTGATTCATAAGTATTATTCACTTATTTACTATTTATTTTTATCGATTTATAATCATTTTCCGAACAAGATCAATTACAGGAGACGGAGGGTATCGTATTCTTGCTTAAATGAATTGGCCAAATAATAGAATCAAGTAAACAAGGCTTTATAACCTTTGATATATTCCTAATCATTTTACACTAAACAAATAGTAATGCATTCTGCTTTATACCAAATCTCAGAACACACTTTTCAGCCTTTAGATTCACAATGTGAAAAAGCAATTTTGCAACTTGTCCAAAATCTGGGTTGACAGAATATGAGATGGCTTTGACTTGAATGAATGAAATTCAAAAGTCGAAAGAGTTGTGCTGTGGGTACAAACCCCCACCCCCCCCCCCCACCGATACCTCACATAGGGGGGGTAGGGTGAGATTTTTTTGGCAATTTTTTATTACCATGGGTCCTGCATGGGGCTCACTCCCGTGTGAGTTTGTGTAAAACTTTCGTGGAACTTATTTCTGTACATATGGCTTCGTTGAAGTCAAAAAAACTGCCAACTCCCCTCTATCAACACATCTGTACAAAAATTCTTTATATGCAACATCTCATAAAAAAGATAGATTCCAACTGGAAAACAAATTAAGAACCCCCGTGCAATGTCTTGTCAATTTCAACTTAGATGCGCATCTATCATATCTGCTAAGACATTAAGAATGCACCAGAACATCCTATCAATTATCTTACAGGTTCAAGCATGACTCAGGTTTGGCTCGATTAAAAATAGTTTTTCTATCATCTTGAAAGGAAGCTACACTCATGTTTTGCTAGATATTTAAAATTAGTTTGTTGCACACGTTTGTGAAGTGTTTAATTTTGTCCGTGTCAAACTATCAACAGATTTTAGCCACTTTTTTATCCACTCGGCACTTTGTGTGACTTGTAAGTTTTTAGTCCGAATCATGCTTCACGTACCCTTACAGGGCATTCAAACATGTGAGGGCCCACGCATAATGTTTTTAATACATTGTGGGACCCACCATGTGAGTGACCTGGTGAGCCCCTGTGAATTAATCCTCACAAGAAATGAGGTTTCAGGCCCTATATAGCACCCCTCAACTTTCAACAAGCATATCATTTTCCTCCTGCCCCCATAAAACGCCATAAACATGAAAACGAGTTTTATTGCATGGATTTTCATCATCTTATGTGCCCAACTACTCCTATCAAGCCTGGCTCTTGAAAATTCCCAGAAATTCGAGAAAGAAAATCATAGTGAGAGTTAAATTCATTGACCTTTTTTTATATCGTGTTATTCATTTCCACTTAACAATATGCATAATGTCTATGCAGGCACAAGCAGAGTCAACTATCATGCAGATGCTCATGGAAAAGAATTTGTAGCGGAACACGACATAATCTGGACAGAAAAGGGACAGAAAGGGAGAGGATCTGGTGGTTATGCAAATGTGGTTCATCGTAGGCCAGAAAAAAATGCATCAGCACTACTATATAAGCCTTCGTTGATCATTTTTACGACATTTTTATCTCTTACCATCGTTTTTGCCTGAATGTTAGTTTTCGGCTTAGTACTTTATCTCTTCAGTTCATTTGGCCGTGGATTCTCTCTAATTTTGTCATTTTAATCATGTCTGTAATTACACTGAGGTGGTTTCTTTATGGTACTTTCTTCAGATTTCTAGATTGCCAAAAATTCCTTACAAAGAATCATATCAGAATCATGCTAACTCAGAAAGAAACAAATAAGTCTCACATGATTACACTGCATATATTGTCTGTGGCTATATATAAAGAATCATATCAGAATCGCTACAAGTTTGTGATTAGAATTCTTTCTTTCGCGTTTTCTATTTTTCATGAAGGCAATGATTACATTTATCTCAAATCATTTTAAATAAACATGTGATGCATAGCTTTCGTTGATCATAGCTAAGAATTTGCAACAATGTTAAATTCTAAGTCTCATTCGATCCCTTCTTTTCCGAATGCTTACCAGGTCTTCTAGCTCGGATTGCTCTGCCTTTCCCATATAGTAATCCTTTTCCTTTATGAATATGTTTGACAACTGTCGTCTGCCCTTGTCCCTCCAGTGCATGAATACCATCTCGAACAGGTTCGCTTAAGAGCTTATTCAACTTTGGATCATCCACTAGTCTATTAGATATCATCTCATCGTACAGTTCTGTAGCCTGCACAAACAACTTACATTTCACCAACCCTTCCACTAACACACTGTAATGCTCAGAATCTGGCATTACATCGTACTGTTTCATGGTCGACCATATCTTCAATGCATTTTCAGGTTGCCCGATTTTAAGAAACTTGCTAAGCGTGAGAAGAAACGTATGCCTGCTGGGACCCATACTGGCTTTTCTAATAAGATTAAAAAGTTCACAAGTTCCTTCTAAATTAGCACCCTCAAGAAATGCATGGTATGTCTCACTAGTTGTGTTGACATCATCCTGTATCATCCTAGCTAATACAGTTCTTGCCTCCCGAAACTTCGCTGATTTACAAAGAGGAAGAATCATAGAGTCATATGTTGTAGAATCAGGTTGCATACCAGATTCTTTCATATGATCTACAATTCTAAGAGCTTCATTCAGGCAATTCTCACGAGTCAGTACATAAATCAATGAATTATACACCTTCATGCCGGGAATCCATCCCTTTTTCTTCATTTCATCGTACAATCTAAGTGAGTCAAATAGATCACCGGCTCTTGAGAAGCAGGAAATCATGTGTGTATAAGAAGTCCCATCTGGCACAATACAACATCTGGACATTTCCCGCCAAACCCTCTTGGCTTCGTATATATCATTGGCTATATTACACCATCCATTGAGAATTATGTTAAAGCTCTCAATTTCCAATGGGAAGAACTTCTTATTGAGAAACATGAATTCTTCAGCTTCTTCAATGTTTCCATGTTTATTAAGAATATCCAAGAATGAGAAGAATGTTCTCTGATCAGGAGAAAATTTGAACTTCATAAATATTTTGAATGTTTCGATAGCCTTGCTTGGGTTGTTTGCTGCTGCATATCTATGAACTTGTATTACAAGACAATAATAAGAAAAAAGCAATAAAAAGGAACGAGAAATAAAATCAATGTTATGCTGCCCCTGTTTGGTTCAGCTAAAAAATTGAATAAAAATTGAGGTTAAAGTTAACAATTAATTTAACTACACATTTCATGATACCGACAACTTTCCAACCATACATTTCATCATCTTTTATCAAAATTTACTAAAAATTTGATTTATATTTAAACCAAACAGGGGTTTTATATAAAAGCTACAAAATAAAT